>APFE030571544.1:90146-131116 GCA_000404065.3 Pinus taeda
GGTAAGTTCCTTAGACAGAACACCAGAAGGACACCGCTCACAAACAGATCACAGATCAATACACCAGTATTTTGACGTGGTTAAAACCCTCAGAGAGGGAAAAAGTCCACGGCCTGCGCCAACGTGGCTACTACAGGCAATTTATTAATAAAAGAATGAAAATTTACATAAGCTTCTCTCATGCACGGTTAATCTACAAATGACCCTCCATGCGCTTTAAATAGAATTCATGGACCAATCGGGTGTCAAGCCACGGATCAAGTGTCGGTAATACCGAGGAGAGAATGAACCGTCGGATCACTACATATCGTGACCGTTGGATAGTAAGTTACAAAATGTACAACGGTAAAGAAACACACTTTACCTAACTCTATACCTAACTCTATACTAGACCAAGTTGAACTTAACTATTTCCTATGTGTCGGAATATCCTAACATTCGCTTGATGGTTCATGCATTCACATGTGTCTCCTTCGCTTGCTACTTGGTATGCTTCGTGTGTTCGTCCAACCGCGAGCAACCCTTCTAGCATGCGCTCCTTATTCATCACGTTCGTCGTCGCACCATGTCTCATCCATGTACCTGTTTCTGCAATCACTCACGACGAGACAACATCAAATCTAGAAATCCCCTAGTCTACCATGATGCATTGTATTTTGTTTATGGGTACAGGTGACTGGGAGTAAGGATAAGGCTTCGAAACAGCGCAGAGCACATGTCAGGCTGGGAAGCGAGGCTCCGAGGCATTGTCAGGAAAAACCGCGCAGAGATCACTGAGAGGTTGGGTTGAGTAGTCCGAGACAGCAATGACATTCGCGGGATCTGGCTCAGCTGGGAGGCAGACCTGTGCAATTTTTCCGGGGAAGGCAGTGCAAGCAGCAGGAGGCACTGGAAGTGAAAATTGAGCAGATTTTGAGAGGAGGTCAGTATCGAGCTTGCGGGAGCTTGCTGGCTAGAATTGCGCAGATCTGGGAGGCAGTCATGCAGGACATGTTTGCGCAATTTTAGGGCTAAGCAAGGTGTCGAGCTGTAGGTGGACTGTCCATGAAAACTGCGCAATTTTCATTAGTAGCAAGCAGGCCGGTAGGGGGATTGACTGACAGAACTACGCAATTTCCAGAGACAGTGTAGTGACAGGCAGCAAGTGACTGTCCCTCTTGTCTGCACAGTTTCTTTAGGCAATGTAAGCAGGCAAGCTAGCGGCTTCTGCACAATTTTTGGGAGGAGTACATCCCTGGGTCACTGCCCAAGTCAAATTCTCCAGTGGACCAGCAAGAGGCTTGATGGATAGGCTTGCAGGAAGCAGAGACTGAGATAGCTTCTTGGGCAACTTCTGCGTTATTCTAGGTGACAGTTAGTCGGGTTGATTCCAGAATTGCGCAATGCAGACTGCCTGGAGGGCAGTCTCAAGCTCTGTGCAGTTCTGGGCAATAGTGCTTGGTCGCTGAGGGCTAAGACTGCGTTGTGCAACTCAGTGCAGGTCCAGCTGATGGAGGGTGGTCTAGTCGACAGAGTTTCGGAAAAATGGCTAAGTGTGTGAGCGAGTGAACTCGTGTATACATGACCTTGCGAACACACACTCAACATGACTCGACGACAAAACACCCCAAACCACAAGACAACATATGCTCAGTGTGACTAACTGTGGGACTATCTAATGGTGAAAGACACAAGTGCGACACTTCGGATAGACCTTCGAACGACCGTGATGACACTTGCACGACAGTGCTTACAACATCATGTGTGAGTGCGATAGATGTTTACATAGCGGACACAACTCATACACGAACCTTCAACATCACGAAAACAAGGTCACAAGCATGACATAGAAATCAACATGTTGAAGACAACAATTGGTCAAACAAGCGAAAAGGAAGCATGACATGTAGAGGAAACACATGAAATGACTTTTTGGTGTTTGCACACAAGCATGTTACTGAAGACATGATGATATGACAATGACAAGTAGTCTTGCAAACTCAACTAAGAGATGTGCTTCGAAAGGTTTTCTTTACTTACCATACTTACCCTCAAGATGATCATGCATCCGACGAAGTTTGCATGCGATCTTGATGTTAATTTTAGGTATGTTCTATGCTTAGAGCAATTTAATTCAATTTTCACATTTAGCTCAATATATTTTCCAAATTAGCAATCACATCAGCATTAAAGTAAACTACAGATAGAACATAAGCATAAATTGCAGAAGACAAGCCAAGACAAGAGGACACAAGATGTGGCGCTAGCCAGGGACAAACCCCAATGTGGGGAAACCCTTGATCAATTCTTCCTATATGTTCTTCAATAGTTCAGCACAGAGAGAGAGAGATAGTACATTTACAATAGAAGTCAACACTTTGACTTATCTAGATAAGAGCATAGATCATCTCTTAAGAAGATGATACATGAGATCAGTTGAAGACATGCCGCTTCAACTGATTCTCCAAGGTGATTCCTTCACCTATCATTGTGTTGCATCTCGTCATCATGTTGCACCTCACTGTGCTGCACCATGTTGCACCCATCATCACAATGTTGGACCTCATGACCATACTTCATACTGCTACACCTGATGTTGCACTGTTGTCCATTGTTGTACCATGCTAGTCACTGTTGTCCTATGAGGCATACACTCGTCCCACTGTTCATTCTAAGTTTGCTTGTTGTCCCATGCATTTTTGCAGTGCTATGTAACCTATTGTCCCATGCATCTTTGCAGCACTAGTCACCTTGTTGTCCCATTTACTTTGCTACACTAGTTAGCAGCACCATGTAGCCAGCTATTATACTTAGCATAACATTGTCCCACAGTTAGTGACATGGTCATTCCATGTTTGCTTGCTTGCCATGCTATCCATGCTCTTTGCCTTCGCAAACCTTAGCTGTTGTCTAATAGCCTTCCCATATAGTTGTCCATGACGTTGCACTACTACACTGCATCAATGTTTAGGACATCACCCTACAGCCCTTTATCTAGTTGTTGGCTACGACCTCACACAACAGTTGCTGTAGCTTTCAGCCTCCCTCCAAACCTTCACCACACTGCCCTAAAACAGTGTCAATCTGTCCTTAAGCTTTGCGGTCTTACAGCCCTTCAATCCAACCCTTAAATAATACTTGTGAAGCCCTAAAACAAATCGTTGCACCTACAGCAACTCGGCTTCTCTTCCAGAACTACCACACTGCTCCTCGGCCTCCACACTTGTTACTCGGCCTAGTCTGCCCTATCGTTCCTCGGCCTAATCTGCCCAGCAATACACACTAGGAACAACCCTTAAATTATCCTCAAAACTGCTCTTTCTCACCATATTGTTACCACAGCCCTTCACGTTGTCTAGGGCAACCTCCAGGCTGTCCCTTTGACCCTTCATACTGCAGCTAAGGCTCCGCTGTCCACACAGCTCTTCATGCTGTCTAGGGCAGCCTCTTTCTTGGCTACGTAGAGGCCAGTGTATATGCTAGGGCTTCTTCTTGATAGTGTTAGTGCTTAGGCAGCGTATTTCTTCTTCTAGATTGTGTAGATACTAGGGTTGTACTCCTTGTAGCGTTAGGGCTTCTCACTTAACTGCATCCTCTAGATTAGGGCAGTGTTCTTCTTCTTGATTGCGGCTAGGGTAGCCTCAATTCTCCAACGTCTAAGGCTTCCACTCCTAGATTTCTCCTCCACTAAAAACCTAAGACAAGTGGAGAGAAATCAAGATAAAAGTGTGTGTGAGAAATGACTCTCAAGTCATCTCCTTTTATACTAAAACGTTGAGCACATGTGGGGTTTATTTGGTTGCTGGCCGACCTTGTCAAATTGTCTTATAACACAAATAAATTCATAACTCCATGAATACTTATCGGAATCGAATGTCTTTAGATCAATCCTACACCTCTCGATGAGAGGTATCTAAGAAAAATATCAGCTGCCATAAATAAGATGACCCACATGGATTTTGGCCCTAGTTGCCAATTTTAACACTCCCTCTCAACTAGGGAGAGCTCCATCCGCTAATCCATCTGTCCGACTGTACTATTTAGCCATCAGTGCCCTACATTGCTCTGCTAAGCTCTGGTTTGCTCTGCTCTACCCTGCTCAACTATGCTCCGCTGAGCTCTGATCTGCTCTGCTCTACCCTGCTGAACTCTGCTCTGCTCTGCTAATCTCTTCTCTGCTCTACTGAGCTCTGCTCTGCTCTACTAAACTTTGCTCTGCTCTGCTGAACTCTGCTCTGCTCTGCTGAACCATGAAGAAGAAGAATTGATCGAGAATGTCTCATACCATTCTCTACTGACCTGAAGTCAGTTTTACTAATCCCAAATCAATATCACAAGAGAGTGTCTCAAACCACTCATATTGATCCCACATCAGTTACATTGATCCCAGATCAATGAAGGTCATCCTAGCGTAGGAAGTACGGTAGATGCAACGATGCGTCCATCGATAGTACTACTATGGTCCCTAACCCCATTTCCCTACTCATTGGCCAGATGAGAGGTACTTCCCATGAGTCCCAGACTGCATGGGTAGGATGCCTCGATAGGAGAACCATTCATCCTATCCCTAAGTCACCTCGGGGTATCACAGGGGAAGGCTGATCCATTCACCCTGTACACAGCGCACCATTAGGGGAGAGTGAGTCACCCTATGGTCGCTGGTTGCTCCAATAAGTACCCCAAGCCCCTCAGAGCTCCCAGAGCTCAATGCATGCAACATGCAGGACCCTCATAAGAGGGTCTCTCAACAACTCCAAGTCGTTCGGGAAAGTCACAAATTTGACCTTTCCCCAAGGCTTTGACAAAATGTCTACAACCTGTACATCAGTCTCAATGCGAAGGAGCCTCCTCGCTCATCAACGTACCATATCCCAAATAAGGTAGTATCTGATGTCTATCTGTTGGAGCAATCATAGAATACAGGATTCCTCAACAATTGAATCCCCCCTTGGTTGACACAGAGGATCACGGTGGTATCCGTCATGTGTACAAACAGCTTGCTGAAGAGCTTCCACAACTAGAAAGCTTCACACGAGATCATACTCGTAGCTATGTATTTGGTTTCAGCGGTGCTTATAGCAACCGATTTCTGCTTCCTGCTCATCCATGATATCGAAGCAGAATCCAAAGAGCACCAGCACTCAAAAGTGCTCTTGCAATCTTGCACACTGCCTGCCCAGGCAGCATTCGAATAATCATGCAGCTTCACATTTCTGACAATGTATCTCAATCCATGAGAGATTGTGCCCCGAAGATATATCAAAAGATTGTTGGCACCAATCCAGTGAGGCTCAACCACATATGAGCTCATCATGCTAACTACAAAACATATGTCCGAACGGAAGTTCACCAAGAACGTCAACACAAATGAGTTTATAAAAGTTAAGATCCTGGAGGTAGTCACAAGCTTGCAGTTTATCATTCCACATCCAGAATCCAACTCCCTCTTACTTCTACACATGAGAGGGTCTGCACCCGTTAGAAATAGGTCGTCCTCAGAAGGTACCGATATGAGAGGTCTATCATCCACAACCTTCGAGCAATGGTTTGGATCGGCTTCACTCCTAGTGAATCTCAACGTCATGAAATAGCTATCAATCCTCTCATCCTAAGCCCGTGGTGTTTTGCTTCATGCCATAGAGGGTTTTCTTCCACCTGCACACATGAGATTCCCGATCATGAATCTCAAACCCCTCAGGTTGTTCCAAACCTGTGGACCTGTTACATGAGAGGAATGGTCCCCTTGTAAGATTTTTCCTTCGGTACATCTCGGACATGTACCTTCATGCTCTTCTTGAATTAAGGCATCCCTGTCACCATCTGACTCACATCAGGTAGGGCCCCATAATAAGTAGACCTCCATTGATATAGATGAGATGTAACAACTGACATGGTCCCCAATGGACCATCCTACAACTTGATACAAATTTCCAACCCTGAACCCATGAGTAGAAGCATCTTAGAAAATTCTATTTTCAAACACGTACCTTTCCATCAATAAATGCCACCTTAAAACCTTTGACTTCCATTGCCGAAATGAAAACCAGGTTCTTCTTGCGATCAGGTACATAAAATAGATTTTGTAAACGAATCGAGTTACCCTCATTCAATTGCAGGGTAACATTCCCTACGCCCTTTTCGGGATAGGTGGCATCGGCTCCAAGTATAATCCCACGATTGTTTCCATCTCTGCTAAATTAGAGAGATCACCCTTCTATCTGATGAAGTGCCTTGAAGCACTATAATCAATAAGCCAGATTCCCACAGAATCTGAAGGAGAGGGGCAATACAAGATAACGCTTCTTTATCTTATATTCTTCATACCTAGGTTCCTTGCTTTCTTTGCAGAGTCGGCCATTTCCTTAATGACCTGCATTACCTGTCATTCCTCTGATCATTGAAGATATGCTTGGAATGATTGTTATCATCATCAAGTGATGTGTCCCTACCATTCGGACACTCCTTCGCATAATGGCCAAACTTATTGCAACCAAGGCACCTACCTTTCCTTCCGCCCTTAGATCTGGACTTCCCATTGAAGTGATCTTTAGGTAGGCCATCAGAAACTTCTGTTGCGCCATTCTGATAATATTCTCTGCTTCGACTTCACCCTCGATGAATTTGAAGAGGGATGAGGAATCCACTGATCCTTTTGTTCTTTCCCAACTGTCTTCAATGATTGCTCTTTCACTCTTGCTTGGGCTTTGTCTTCACCTTAGCTCTGAAACCATGTTAATTTTAGGTATGTTCTATGCTTAGAACAATTTATTTCAATTTTCACAGTTAGCTCAATATCTTTTCCAGATTAGCAATCACATCATCATTAAAGCAAACTGCAGATAGAACATAAACATAAATCGCAGAAGACAAGCCAAGACAAGAGGACACAAGATGTGGCGCTAGCTAGGGACAAACCTCAATGTGGGGAAACCCTTGATCAATTCTTCTTATGTGTTCTTCAATAGTTCAGCACAGAGAGAGAGAGAGAGAGAGAGAGAGAGAGAGATAAGACATTTACAACAGAAGTCAACACTTTGACTTATCTAGATAAGAGCATAGATCATCTCTTAAGAAGATGATACATGAGATCAGTTGAAGACATGTTGCTTAACTGATTCTCAAAGGTGATTCCTTCACCTATCATTGTGCTGCATCTTGTCATCATGTTACACCTCACCGTGTTGCACCATGTTGCACCCATCATCACAATGTTGGACCTCATGACCATACTTCATACTGCTACACCTGATGCTGCACTGTTGTCCATTGTTGTACCATGCTAGTCACTGTTGTCCTATGAGGCATACAGTTGTCCCACTGTTCATTCTAAGTTTGCTTGCTGTCCCATACATCTTTGCAACACTAGACACCTTGTTGTCCCATTTACTTTGTTGCACTAGTTAACAGCACCATGTAGCCAGCTATCCTATTTAGCATAATGTTGTCCCAGTGTTAGTGACATGGGCATTCCATGTTTGCTTGTTTGCCATGCTATCCATGCTCTTTGCCTTAGCATACCTTTGCTACTGTCTAATAGCCTTGCCATAATGTTGTTCATGACACTGCACTGCATCACTGGTTAGGGCATCACCCTGTAGCCCTTTATCTAGTTGTCGGCTACGACCTCACACAGCAGTTGATGTAGCTTTCAGCCTCCTTCCAAACCTTCACCACACTGCCCTAAAACAGTGTCAATCTGTCCTTAAGCTTTGTGGCCTTACAGCCCTTCAATCCAGCCCTTAAACAATACTTGTGAAGCCCTAAAACAGATCTGTTGCACCTACAGCAACTCGGCTTCTCTTCCAAAACTACCACGCTGCTCCTCGCCCTCCACACTTGTTGTTCCTCGGCCTAGTTTGCCCTGTTGTTCCTCAACCTAATCTACCCAGCAATACGCACTAGGAACAGCCCTTAACTTATCCTCAAAACTGCTCCTTCTCACCATGTTGTTACTACAGCCCTTCACGTTTTCTAAGGCAGCCTCCATGTTGTCCCTCTGACCCTTCATACCGTAGCTAAGGTTCTGATGTCCACACAGCTCTTCACGCTGTCTAGGGCAGCCTCTTTCTTGGTTGCATAAACGCCAGCGTATAGGCTAGGGCTTCTTCTTCATAGCGTTAGTGCTTAGGCAGCGTATTTCTTCTTCTAGACTGCATAGATACTAGGGCTATCCTCCCTGTAGCGTTAGGGCTTCTCACTTGGCTACACCCTCTAGATTAGGGTAGCGTTCTTCTTCTTGACTGCAGCTAGGGTAGCCTCAATTTTCCAACGTCTAGGGCTTCCACTCCTAGATTTCTCTTCCACTAAAAACCCAAGACAAGTGGAGAGAAATCAAGATAGAAGTGTGTGTGAGAAATGACTCTCAAGTCATCTCCTTTTATACTAAAACGTTGAGCACATGTGGGGTTTATATGGTTGTTGGCCGACCTTGTCGAATTGTCTTATAACACAAATAAATTCATAACTCCATGAATACTTATTGGAATCGGATGATCTTTAGATCAATCCTACACCTCTCAGTGAGAGAGATCCAAGAAAAATATCAGCTGCCATAAATAAGATGACCCACATGGAGTTTGGCCCTAGTTGCCAATATTAACACCTGACCTTTACCATCACTTACTCTCTTGGTCCTCCTCAACTCCTTGGGGGTGATCTTCGCATGTCATCTTTTCTTGTAGTCACTGAGAGATATATCAACGCAGTTTCAGCTGGCAGTGACTGTTGTCAGGTCGAAGCCCTAGGAGGCGCAACTGCATAGTTTTTGAATGCAAGACAGACAGGGTAGCTTGGACAACACTGCACAATTTTGAGGCCCATGACACTGTTGTGAGATGGGGTCTTGGGAGGACACCTCTGTGCAATTTCTGAGTGAAGTGCAGCCTGGGCAGCGGGGAGGAAATACTGAGCAATTTTTTATGACAATGGATTTCGGTTGGGGGAAGGACACTGGAGGAAACCACTACACAGTTTTGGATGCCAAGGGATGTTCAGGTCTCTGCACACTGTGGAGTTTCAACAGGCAAGGGAGGAAGCTTGATGGTTCCAGAACCAAAGTGCACAGTTTCGGGAAGCTAGATGAGGCTAAGTTGTTTGGGAAATTATTTAAGTGTGAGATCAGCGATACAAATGTAAACATTGATAAGACTCGACTATGATCGCACACAAACACTTAGTGATAAAACATAGACCATCCAGAATGTATAAGACATACTTTGCTTCATGCAACAACCTTCGTGACAAGAGTGCATGAAGTGAGTGTGAAACATATCTATGTAATGAAAACAACTCCTACGCACAAGATTTCCCTTGAAGCGACCCTTTGCATAACAAACAACAATCCCTAGGCCCAAGATGACACATGTTGCATAAAGATGTGAACATGAACAACTCTTAAGATCAAGGAGGGGAGCTTGAAATCATCAGCTTACCAACAAGTGACCAAGGATGATGGATCGCATGGTCCAAGGTAGGCTGAAATTTACATGCGAGCCAGAATTTTGGAGGGTGGTTGTAGCCGCTACAACACTTCCTTTAGCTGGAAACTCGACTTCCCCTCA
Source organism: Pinus taeda (assembly GCA_000404065.3). Lineage (NCBI taxonomy): Eukaryota > Viridiplantae > Streptophyta > Pinopsida > Pinales > Pinaceae > Pinus > Pinus taeda. Next base: position 99,686 of record APFE030571544.1, read on the forward strand.
AGGACTGCATTGCCTCTGCTTCAGCACTGCGTGGGCTAGCGTCAACGTTCCTTTGGACGTCTTTATGTTCTCCCTCTGCCTCGTACTCTCCAGAAATTCTTTCTTCTAGATTCTCACTGCCCCTTTGCTACAAGAAATTTCCTTAATCGATTTTCCTCCTGAAAACTTCTCACTTCAAAAAATCGATTTCCTTGATCTCTCAGTGTATCTTCCAAATGACCCTCAAGCCCCTTCTTATATCTTCCTGTTGGACAACCAATGGCCTAGATTAAATCATAATCAAAGGCTCAGATCATTTCGGCTTGATCAGTGTCTTTTTTCTAAAAGTTTCACCCATGATTAGATTAATACCCATTAATATTTTAATTTTCCTAAGTTTAGACTTAGGAACCCCATTAAAAATATTAATTATTTTAATAAAATCACTTCTAGGTGGAATTTCCCAAAACGCTTTCTGGGTTCTTTGGAATACATGTGCCCAAGCCTCCCTGCAAAATTTGAGGCTTAGAGCACATCTGATGCTACCCCAAATCAACACTCCCTCTTAAGGAAGAATGTGCTCTAGCAATACACTGCTACTACATACTGCTCTGACTTTGAAGCATCGTCCTCTGCGCTGCTGATGTTTGACATGTTGTCCACCAACTACTGCGTTATTGCTACTATTCTATTGCTACTAATGATCATGGTCTCCCGTAGCAAGGTGATGATCTAAGAGGTGGGTTCCTCAAAGATCCTACCCATCTGTAGCTATATCGAACTTCAGTTCTATATCAGCCCACCTCCTTCCTAGAGGTACCTTGGCTGTCATGGGGAACTCCTCCTCTTGGTCAATCTTTGTGACTGCAACCTCAGGATCGTGCTTCTCATCCCTGTCCTTTTTCTTCAAAGGACATTGGGGTGCATAGTGGCCCATCTTGCCACATCTGAAACATTTCACCTTGGAGACGTCCTTCTTTCGTCTTTGTTGCCCCTCTTGTCCCTTCGATGCAAGGGCAGCATTATCCTCCTCCTCTACTTTGGGGTTTGACCCACTGCTACTGCTGCTTCCATCAACTTTGACCTTGACCAGGTCTCTCCTCAACTCTTCTTGTTTTAGAGTTGCCCACATCTCGTCCCAATTTGGCAATGTTGCTCTGCATAGGATACTCTAGACAAAGACTTGCCATTCATCCGAGATGAAATTTAGAGTGAGTCTCACTAACTCTAAATCCTAAGGTATGTGCCCCATAGCCAACAACTCATCACAGGTTTCCTTTAGTTTCGTGAGGAATGGATCCACACGTTCTCCCTTCTACATCTGAGCAAATCTTAGCTTCTGCTCCAAGTATATCTTCCGCTGCTCAAAAGATCCCTAATATAATATGGCCAAGGCATCCCACATCTCCTTAGCAGTCCCTCTACTAGCAATCTAACATACTACATGACCCTTAACTCCATCAAGGATCATCCTCTTCGCCTTTGCCATCTCAGCTTTGTACTTCTTCAGCAGATCTGCATCCACAGGAACGACTACCACACTATCAACATACATCTTGAGGGCGTGCTCATCTAGAAGGAAAGACATTCACACCTTCCAGATGATGTAGTTGGAAGCTCCGTCCAACCTGTCCTGATCCCTCAAGCCACTGATTGCCATATCCTCCGAAAAATATTGAACAACTCCCTCTTTCTCCCTACTACGTAGCTCCTAGGTTGCTTACGCACTCCCTGATAGAGTCGGTAAGTTTGTTGCTCCCCTGCTGCTCAGTAACTGAGAAATACTGATTTCCTCAACAAGAAATCACTAAGGAAGTATTCCCTCACTATGCGATCTGATTCCTTCTTCTGACAGCTTTTCTGCCGAACGCTTAGCTTGCAAAAAACAGTGTCTCTCTAGCTCTACACTAATGCTCTGTGTGGTTCCCTCTACCTTGGCAAATTCTCGATTCAGCAATCTTACCTCTTTGCCGGCTCACTCAAAGAGAGACACACACAAAAATATAGCCCTCCTGGCTAGAACTGCGCATTCCCTTAGGGGATTCAAATTGTTGCCTGTTGCAACAACTTGGCCCTTGCTTCAGTGCTAGATCTGCTCTTCCCAATTTCACATCAACAGCTCTAATACCATGTGAAAAGTCCTAGATCTAACAATCTCAGGAATCCCACTACAACCAACTAAATCTACTTCACCTAAATTGTAAATTGTATTACAAACTTATTTCAGATTTCTTCTTGAAACATTGAAGTAAATTACTGAAGCAACCTACACCAAATTTATTATGATTCTGAAACATAGAAATTGAGCAAGGAAATACAAACACATAGGACACCGTAATTTTTTTACAATAGTCCCCGAAAAAACCCAATGCGGGAAAATCGGTGCAATAGCTCTGAGGGTTTTATTATTATGTAGAAGAAAATTTGAGTACAATTCCAGGATACTCAACTAGCAATTTGATACAGAGAGAATACTGAACAAAAGACTGGTGAAATGATCTCACCTCATGTTGGGCAATGGATCCCCCCCATAGTATGTTTTTGGGGCTTGAAGCCCGAATTTTGGTCAAGTGCAATGTAAAGACCCCGCGAAATGCGGGCAAGAAGCGTGAGAGTCTAGGGTTGTCTGCCCTAAAATAATGTAATTTAATGTATGCCACGTCGGCCTACCCATGGTCCGCGGACCATGGGATTGTATAAATAGAGCGAGGCTCTAAGTGTAAAGTCAGTCTTAGTTTTGACAAGTAACAGATAGATGCGAAGGCATGGTCAGAAGATAGAAGTAAATCTGAAGTGTAATGGGTCGTAGTGGTAGGTAGAGGCTCTGTAAATGAGTGCACAGAGGCCTAGTAGAGTCTGCAGCTGAGTGCGCAAAGGCCTAGTAGAGTCTGCAGCTGAGTGCGCGGACCCCTGCAGCTGAGTGCGCAGACCCTTACAGCTGAGTGCGCAAGGCGGAGTTGGGGTTGTACTTGGACAGAGAATTGATAAAAGATAAGTTGATTCTGAAATATTGTGCATCTGCTTGTAGATCTATATTTCTAAGTTTTGGTTATTCTTTATGCATTTATATTATTTTCAAGTACGTGCGCTAATTTGAAAGTTGAACAAGTAATAAGAATATTGGGTCTACACAAACTAAGTTAAGCACTAGTATAATAGTAAGGATTGGATCGGATCGGAATAATACGAAGGTGCGTGAGGGTTGCGAAGAATAGGAAGCTGCACGGAGCAGTGCGACACGCAGATTAGGATCGTGAACCTCCAGAACCCTCATCAAGACATCCCTAAGGTGCGGAAACCTGGTTCCAGCACCCTCGCATGCTACTTCGGGTGAGACCTCAGTCCGCACTCCACGAACTGTTGCCGAAAGGGCCAGTAGTATTGGGATTTGCTTGGCTAAACTCACTGCTAAACCTGGGTCAGGCCCCACGTAGCCAACACCCCGCCACTGGGAGAACCAATGACTAATCTTGCTGAACTAGAGGCTTTGCGTCATCCTCTGCGTGGCCTCTGCGTAGAACTGCGTCACTCTCGGCAGTTTCTGCGTCACCCTCTGCATGGCCTCTATGCAAAACTGTGTCATTCCCGGCAGTCTACATCAGTGTGGAAAAAGTCGGGAATAAATCCCGATTAAATCCCGATTTTTTTATTTTTTTGGCTGGCCAATTAAATCTCGATTTTTTGATTTTTTTCGCTGGCCGTTTAATTTTGCCGACTTTTTCGAAAAACTCCCGACTTTAACGACTTTTTCAACTTTTGGACCCTTGCCGATTTAATCCTGACTTCGACTTTTTCCACATTGGTCTACATCATCGTTGTTGGGTATTACGCTACCTCTCTTCTGGATCCTCTGCTGGCTGAGAAAATAGAACTTCTACCTCCCAGACTCACACCCCGGCTTCCAGCAACTGAAACTCGACTTTCCTTAGCAGGAAACTTGACTTCCCCTCAAGGATTGTGTTGCCTCTGCATCAGCACTGCGTGGGCCAGCGTCAGCCTTCCTCTGGATGTCTTTCTATTCTCCCTCAGCCTCGTACTCTCCGGAAATTCCTTCTTCTGGATTCTCATTGCCCCTCTGCTGCAAGAAATCTCCTCAATCGGTTTTCCTCCTATGAACTTCTCACTTCAAAAAAACGATTTCCTTGATCTCTCGGTGTATCTTCCAAATGACCCTCAAGCCCCTTCTTATATCTTCCTGTTGGACAACCAACGGCCTAGATTAAATAACAATCAAAGGCTCAAATCATTTTGGCTTGACCCATGTCTTTTTTCTAGAAGTTTCACCCATGATTAGATTAATAGCCATTAATATTTTAATTTTCCTAAGTTTAGACTTAGGAAATCCATTAAAAATATTAATTATTTTAATAAAATCACTTATGGGTGGAATTTCCCAAAACGCTTTTTGGGTTCTTTGGAATACATTTGTCCAAGCCTCCCTGCAAAATTTGAGGCTTAGAGCACATTTGATGCTACCCCAAATCAACACTCCTTCAGTGCAATAGTGAGTGTAGAGGATTCCACAAATCATGCTCTGGGGTTTGGCCCCTAAATCTCCATGCAAATCATCCTGTGAACCCCAATCTTGTGTCTCGGGCACAAAATGGGTTTCATGGATCTCCTAGTGATAAAATAGCTTGATTTTGCTCCAACATTGAGGGTTTTAAGGGTGGTCCTATCCCTCCCATGTCTTAAGGGGGTGAGACAAACCTCATCTAAGCCTCGGATCAGCTACCAAACCATGTGTTCACTACTAAGCCGGCTAGGGCATATTAGTCTAAGTACATCATCTCATGAATAATGCAGGACAAAAAGCAAATTATTGAGAATGTTGTAGGTGCCCATGGAGTGAAATGATGCTCTACAAGTAGTAGGAGTCACATGGCTCTCAATGCTTCACATGTAGGATGTCATATGCTCCTCTAGTGGACTTGGCACCCAGTTAAGTTGCCCAACCCATCTGTGCATATTTTGGTGTAGTTCTTCTCTTGAGAACAGGGTCGAAGTCTCTATCACTAAATTTTTCTATTGATTTCCTCTTTGATATATTTGTCTGTGAGAGAGTGATGCTTCAAATGAATTCGATGTGCTTGTATTTATAGGCTCCATGTGAGGTCGAATAGGGTCCTTAGGCCGACTTGATCTTCTTCTAGGCCGACATGGTGTGGAGGATACATAAATCATATTTGACTCAATACTTAACCTTTTTACATGATTCAAAAGTCCAAGAAGGGTCTCTTTAAAAGTACAATGACTCTATTGACTCAGAATAAATCCTAGAAGTCCTCAATGGGGACAATGGCCTAAAACATGGTGACCCAAGCATGAAACCCATGCTTTAATAAGTCACAATAATAATAATAATAATAATAATAATTCATTTCTTTATTCTTTTGACAGGTAGATTACATGATCACTCAAATACATTAAATGAAGACTAAACCTAGTTACATTTTCCAACACTCCCTCTTAACTAGGGAGGTATTCATCATATACAAGTACAATGGAAGATCTCAAACTATATGAACCATGAAGAACTTTAGGCACCTCAATGCCATGGACTAGATTCCTGACCAGGGAAATCTATCCATTGGTCTCTCAACAATTTAGGCACCGCAATGCCACGGAATCGATCCAACCAGGGCAATCTGTCCATGTGGGACTAAGATGGACTCAAGCTTTCAGCCTCTCTAGGTACCATCAGGGCTTACTTGCTAACCATCAACACAGAAATCCAAGTGCGTGTCAGAGCTCAATGACCAAAGGCACCTTTCCAACTTTGGGATCTAGACATCAACACAAATTGTCGCCCAGATGTCCTCCCAGGCAATGCTTCACTCACAAAGCCTCAACACCCCTTGATCCAGCAAATCAAGGATGACCAATCTCTCCCAATAAAACTAATTCGTAACCAGCATGTTATCAAAACCTTCAAGAGATTCACCTATACAAACACAAGCCCAATCAATAATATACTTCCACATGTACATAACCAAATATGAACCTTCGAGGTCATTCTACATGTTGCTCCTCAACTCAGTAGGGCTATCAACTGAATCTTTGACAAAAGATTCCTCAATTATGTGTGAAAATTTCTAAACTGAAATTCTACTGCAGCAACTGATTTATTCCACCTACTTATTATTCACAATAAGTTATTTACGAAATTCTTTCAACAAATATTAAAATAAATTCTACTGTAGTTATCACACAATTACCCAAAGAAGAATACATGCACAAGAACCAATCACATCAACACAGTTGTTTTTGGACAATTGTCCCCGAAAAAACCCAGTGCGGGAAAACCGGTGCAACAGATGAGGCCTTTATTAATCTTCATCAGCAATTGCTTTTACAAGGAATGATTTTACAGAGAAACTGAAAGAAAACACCTGAGACTTTCTGACACTTTGGAGACCCTGCTTCCACTCCTGCGTCACCTCTGCGCCACTCAGCGTGGCTCTGCGTCAGCCTGCGTGAGGGCTACGTCTCTCCTCTGGACTGTGTCTCTCTCTGCGTTGTCTCCCACTATCCCTGCGTCACCTCCTCCTCAGTCACTACCTACTGCTAATGCCCTCCTCTTCCTCCACCCTGTAATTCTCCCTCTGAAATCGATCTCCTTTACTTGAGAATCAATTTTTCCTTGAGATATTGAGTATCTGTCGGTGTGTCTCCAAATGATCCTCAAGTCCTCTCTTATACTTTTCTTGTTGATGAATCAACAGTTGAGATTAAGTCTCTAATCAACGGCAAAGATTAAAACAGACATGATCCTCGTCTCTTAGAAGCTTCTCACCCTCATATTTATTAATACCCATTAATATTTTTATTTTCCTAAGTTTAGACTTAGGAACCCATTAAAAATATTAATTATTTTAATAACTCCTCATCTAAATGGAATTTCTCAAAACGATTTCTGGGTCTTGGAGATCTCATGTGACTTAGCGTCTCCTCCAAATTTCAAGGGTAGAGCACATCTGATGCTACCAAAAATCAACACTACCTCTTAGCGAGGAATGTACTCTAGCAATGCTTCACCATAGAAGCATCACACTAATCCTCCACAACAGTCGTCTGTGCTGATGCCTAGCATGCTGCCCCACATCCACTGCATTGTTTCTTCCTGTACTGCTACCCATGACACTACCACTGCCATTGCTGCATTTTTACTGCAGCTTTCTCTCAACATGTTGCATCATGCTGCCCATAGCACTGCCATTGCTAACCGCTACACTGCAGCTCTCGGCACTTATCCATTTCTACTACTGAAATGGATTCTTTACCATCCCCATCTTCTCTCTGAAATAAACAAACTTTGTTCTTCCTAGAGCCTTGGTGAGGATGTCTACCACTTGTTCTCCTGTATGAGTGTACCTCAACTGTACTGCCCCTCGTTGGACATAGTCTCTGACAAAGTGACACCTGATATCAATGTGCTTCAACCAATCATGAAATACTAGATTCTCAGAGAGCTTGATGCAACTCTAATTATCACACATGATCCTAGTCGCTTCCATCCTTCTCCTGAATGGATTCACAAGCAATTTCCAAGCCATATGGCTTCACACGAAGTTTTGCTAGCTACCATATATTCTGCTTCAGCTGAGCTCAGAGCCATGGATTTTTGTTTCCTACTACACTACGAGGTCATTCCTAATCCAATGTTGAAACAGTACCCAGTTGCACTTTTCCGATCTACTGAACTTCCAGCCCAATCTGCGTAAGTGAACCCTCTCAGCCTGATGTCATTGCCTTGGGTGTACAATAGTCCATGCTCGATTGTTCCTTGTATATACCTGAAAACATGTTTGTCTGCTACCCAGTGCGCCCTCATAGGTTCCACCATGAACTGATTGAGGGTGTTGACAGCTTAACAAATGTTTGGCTTGGTATTGACCAAATACATCAGGGACCCTATAAGTTGCCTGTACAAGGTGGGATCAACGTCTTTATCTTCTAATGCATCAATCTTCTTCCAATTAGTGATCATTGGAGTAGCCATAGGTCTACAATCCTGCATCAAAATCTCTTTAAGATCTCTGTAGCATATCTCCCTTGTCCAAGGAAGATCTCACCTTTCTGCTGCCAAACTTCCAACCCCAGGAAATAATTCGTTTGTCCCAAATCCTTCATGTTGAATTTTGTGGCTAGGTTCTTCTTGCAGTCTTTGATGAGCCTAGATGATCCTGTCAAGAAAAGATCATACACATATCACACTAGGATGAGAGGCTCATTCTCTATGACAAGATAGTAGAGATTAGGATTCGCGTCACTCTTGACGAACCCCATCTTCAGCAAATAGCCATCAATTTGACTGTGCCATGCTCTAGGTGCCTGTTTAAGCCCATACAAGGCTTTCTTTAATCTGCATACATGAGATTTCTTCTCATGTGTTTCAAAACCTTTTGGTTGTTCAATGAATACTTCCTCTTCTATTACCCCGTTTAAGAATGTCATCTTGACATTCATCTGATGAATCTCCCACCCCATCTATGCTGCAAGAGATATGTCGGTTCTAATAGAAGTATACCTGGCTACTAGGGCGAAGGTTTCTTCATAGTCTATCCCTTCCTTCTCAGCATACCCCTTAGCCACAAACCTGACTTTGTATTTCTCCACACTGACATCTGCAGCATATTTGACCTTGTAGATCCATCTCGAACCTACCACTGACCTATCTTGAGGCCTAGGTACCACTTCCCACACATCATTGACCATTATAGAGTTGTATTCCTCCACCGTAGAATCTACCCATACTTGATGCTGAACGGCCTCCTAAAAACTAGAAGGTTCCCCAACCTGAGCTACTAAGGCCTGGTATTTGTCTGGCTGTCTTCGCTCCCTTTTATTATTCCTGGGTGCACCAGAAGTCCTTTGCATCTCGTAGAATCTGTCGGAGTTCCCGGCTCGTTCTTCCACTAGTAGTAACCACGTCTATCAGCTCTTCCTCTTCTTGAGATTCTTCCTGTTCTAAAGCTTTGTCTTCAGGAGAATTTCTAGTACTAGTTTCTATTGGTCGAAGTGGTTTGACCAACGGCTCATCTTTCAACTGCTCCTCAAAAGGCATTTCTCGAGATTTCCTGAAAGCTCTGTCCTCCATCAACTTTACATCCCGCCGAACTACTACCTTCCTACGCCCTAGAAGATAGACTCTATATTCCTTGGCATTCTCGCTATATCCCACAAGATGTCCATTCTCAACAATTTGATCTAATTTCTTTCTCTTTTCTTCAGGTATACGGCAATACGTTAAACTCCCAAATATCCTAAAATGACTGACTTCAGGTGTCTTCCCGGTGAAGACCTTCTCCGGAGTGATTTTGCCCAATGCCCTATGTGGAGTCCTGTTCTGGACATAAATTGTCGTGTTGCAAGCTTCTGCCCACATGAATTTAGGCATATCCCAATCATATAGCATTGCCCTAGTTGCTTCCACAATAGTCCTGTTTTTCCTTTCTGCTACTCCATTCTGCTCCGGATTGTAGGGAGTTGTCCAATCTCTTCTGATGCCTTCCTTAGCGCAAAAATCGGTGAAGTCCTTGTCAACATACTCTCCACCATTGTCTGAGCGCAACACTTTTATCTTCTTTCCTGTCAAATTCTCCACTAGAGCCTTGAACTCTTTGAATCGACCAAAAATCTCATCCTTGGTTTTCAAAAAGTAGATCCAAGTCTTTCTGGAATGGACATCGATGAAGGTGACGAAGTATTTGGCACCACTAAGAGCTTTTGTGGACATCGGTCCACAGATGTTTGAGTGTATCAATCCTATCACACTCTTAGCCCTGTTGTTACTTCTAGAAAACAATGTTTTGGCATACTTGCCCAAAGCGCACCCTTTGCATACATCATCTCATTCGGTACTTAATTTTGGAACTCCTGATACTGTTTTCCCGAGAACTCTCAGAGCCCCATGGTGTAAGTGTCCCATCCTCTTGTATCATAGTTCATTCAAATCTTTGTCTCCATTATTGCCTATCAGTGCCATTGGTGATTCTAGCTGCAACCTGTTACTTTTGATTCCAATATGGGCCTTCTTTTTCCAACTCGAGTGTTTGACATATACTTTCTCCTTAATGAAGAAAACGTCATAGCCCTTGTTTTGAAGTTGAGATATGGAAAGTAAGTTCATCCCCAATCCTGGCACATGCAGCGCATTGGTTGGTCGAAGTCACTCTCCTGCTTTAGTTTGAAAGACTACCTCTTCCTTCTAGAGTACACTTTGCCTTATTCCCACGGAAAAATTCATTCTTTCTTCCTGATAATCTGAAAAACATTCTTGGATTCCTGTCATATACGAGGAAGCTCCACTGTCTAGATACCAAACCTCAGAGGAGGCAGAGCTTGCTAAGGGAGCAACTTCTTCTTCCAATCTGGAAGCTAACATAGAATAATCGTAATTCATGTCCCTTGTGCATTCCTCTAGAAATCTACGTGAGTCCCCTTAAGTGGATGCCTCTGCATCATGCTCTTGACCCATAGTTGATTTTCCTCTCCTATTGCCGGATCTCTGCTCTGATACCATGTGGAAAATTCTAAACTCAAATTCTACTGCAACAACTTATTTATTCCACCTACTTATTATTCACAACAAGTTATTTACAAAATCCCTTCAACAAATATTAAAATAAATTCTACTGCAGTTATCACACAATTACCCAGAGAAAAATACATGCACAAGAACCAATCACATCAACACAATTGTTTTTGGACAATTGTCCCTGGAAAAACGCCATACGGGTAAACCCGTGCAGCAGATGAGGGCTTTATTAATCTTCAACAGTAATTTCTTTTACAAGGAATTATTTTACAGAGAAACTGAAAGAAAACACCTGAGACTTTCCCTTTGATACTTTCCAACACTTAGGAGGCACTACTCCCACTCCTGCATCACCTCTGTGTCACTTAACATGGCTCTGAGTGGCTCTGCGTACCTTTGCGTCAGCCTGCGTGAGGGCTACGTCTCTCCTCTGGACTGTGTCTCTCTCTGCGTTGTCCCCCACTGTCCCTGCGTCATCTCCTCCTCAGTCACTGCCTGTTGTTGATGCCCTCCTCTTCCTCCACCCTGCAACTCTCCCTCTGATATCGATCTCCTTTACTTGAGAATCGATTTTTCCTTGAGATACAAAGTATCTGTCGGTGTGTCTCCAAATGATCCTCAAGTCTTCTCCTATACTTTTCCTATTGATGAATCAACAACCGAGATTAATTCTCTAATCAATGGCTAAGATTAAAACAGACTTGATCCTCGTCTCTTAGAAGCTTCTCATCCTCATCTTTATTAATACCCATTAATATTTTTATTTTCCTAAGTTCAGACTTAAGAACCCATTAAAAATATTAATTATTTTAATAATTCCTCATCCGAGTGGAATTTCTCAAAACGATTTCTGGGTCTTGGAGATCTCATGTGCCTTAGCCTCTCCTCCAAATTTCAAGGCTAGAGCACATCCGATACTACCAAAAATCAACATTATATACTTTCCTTTCCTACTTCTCATGCAGCAACATATCCACCAAAATTCATTAATCAAAACCAACCTATGCCCTCCCTCTCAACCAGGAAGTATCTCTTCATCTAAACTCCCTCTTAATCTTAGGGAGATCTCTTCTATGCAGGCTTCCTCAAGGAGATCAGCTTCTTCTTTTCGTTATCGGAGAATCTTTCATGGCTTCCAACTATTTCATCAGAGTTATTATCATCCTCATCATGCTTGTCACAGCAAGCATTTTCTCCAAGTTGAAGATTGTGTACCTGCACAACTTAGATAGCAAGTACAACCAAAACTATAGAAGCATGAAGTTAGCCATATTAGATACCCAGGCTTAATTACAAACAAGAGACATACTCTTCAACATCTTGCTAGGGACTTTGTCATAAACCCTAGACTACTTTATAACAACTTTTATTCCATCTAGGGTTTTAATGTTTCTTCCAAAGGTATGACATACCTTACTACAATTCAAGCAAATATAAAGCATCCAACAACCTTTCAAAATTCATATGTTAGACTTCTCACTAGGGTTTCATGCAAATCCTAGATTTCATACAAAAGAGTCAATCAAAACCAATCACAACTTAGTCATTAACATGACCAGCTTCCACTAGGGTTAGTTGCAAACCCTAGATTTCTAATCAATCATCAATCCCAACCAAAACTTAGACTTTAACAATCTTACACAAATCTCAAATTATCATATTGTAATCACACATCAGAGATTTTGACTTCGACTAAGGTTAAACTCGAAAATCCTTAGAATTCCAATTTCACAATATCAACAATCATTAAATAAATATATCTCAAATTGTTATATTACACATACTAGACAATGTAACTACTACTAGGATTTAGCTGCAAGCCCTAGATTTCCAAATATCATCATCCTAGAATCTCAGACAAGGACTTCCATTAAACCAAGTAACTTTCAACCAAGTTAGCTAGTGCAAAACACACAAGAATAATAGTAAAGGAGAATGGTGGTGTTGCAGCACCACCTCGAAGTGCATGCTTATCAGAAAAAATATTCATTCAAAAACAAACAATAGTTTGAAAAAAATCCCAAAACTCAACAACAATGGGTTTAGGTCCAGTTACCTTACAAGGAAAATGTAAATTCTCTCTATTTCTGATTTTCCGAGATCGCACAAAGCGCACAGCAAAAAGCATATGCAGTCAAAAAAACAGTGTGTTGTTTTTTATTTGCCAAGATCACAGAGTGCCAGGCAAAGAGCATACGCAAACCAGAAAGAGTAGCAGACCTGGAATATAAACAAAAAGCCAAGAAATGAAATCTGCAAAAACAATTTTAAAAAAAGGTGTATTCAAACTATATACCTCTGGATCTGATAAAAAAAATCGTATCTTGGGCAAACATGCACTTTTTTGGATGAAACGAAAGGTGTTTCTTAACTAAAAACAGAGCTCTAAACACAATATAAGAGTCTGTTTAGGCCAAAAATGGACATAAATGGTAGATATAGCAAATGTAGCAACATAGGCTCAAGATCTTGATCAAAAATGGGAGCATCTCTTCAAACAGGCTCTGATACCATGTTCAGGAAAAAACGATATTCCATACATGGAGAACACCTTTAGTAACCACTCACACAACTAGATCAAAGATCATAACACTAGAATCTTTTACATGGTTAAAACCCTCTAAGAGGGAAATAGTCCACAACCCCAGCCAACGTGACCATTTAAGGCAATTTTATTGATGCAAAAGATGAAATTTTAAATAAGAGTGTTTTCACAATTGATCATCAGCCATGACCCTCCATGATCTTTAAATAGAGATCATGGACCAATAATTATAGAGATTTATGCTTCTATAATTAACAGATATCTGTAATAAATATTCTATACAGTCCACGTAAAAGCACTGGAAGGGGCTATACAGAAAGAACTCAAAATCACGTTTTTGGCAAATTCATTTTATACAAATGCATGTGTTCGGGCATTTAATGGATTCATGTTTTTCTTTGACAAATTGCTTAAATGCAAGGGCAGGCTAATCCTCAGACGAACTGTAGAAGGTAAGACACTGGTATAATAGCAAGTTAGCAACTAGCATACAGAAAGCTTAGTGAAGAATCATGACATCCACTGTCTAATAACTAGATTACTTAGGAACGAAAAGGCATGGCAGACAGGATAAGAGGTTGTCTTGAGTGTGTTTATAACTTTATAACAGTTAATAACAGGTGTTCCCTCCTGGGAGGTCACAGGTTTAAATCTGGAGGGATGTGGGGTATGTATATCCCTGTAGACTATAGCAGTCAAATTGCTGCACAGAGTGTGTTCTTTATCCCACAAACAAAGGGGTCGCATACATCAATTTAGTGTTTCGCTAGGAAGTGACCTTAAAAATAAATTATTGTCATTATATTACTACTATATAGTGTAGTGGAGCAATAAACATTTTTACAGGCTCATTTTTTCCTATCTTAGGAACTTGCACTCTGCACCCTTGCATTGTTGCATAGAAGCGCATGTATCATTGTAATAGAGAAGTAGATAGACTAATTCTAATATATCTTTATTTTGTTTCCATACCCAAGTTTAATCATTGTGCATCACAATTCCTATTTGTACGTACACAAGCACATAGGCATAATAATTGCTTATTTCTAATTTCCTGTTTGCTTCTATTATTTTAGTTCCTGGAGATTGAAATGGTATGACAAAAATCATTCTAAACAAGTTTTTGGCAGACCCTGTATTTTAAAAGTTACCATACTGATCCAACCCATACAAAACAGTAATTTTGTTTTGCAGTCTTTGCCTTTGTTTTGACAGAATTCATAAATAAGATAAGCTATTCAATATGAAAAGCAAAATGATCGCATAGAGGCAACTACAGTTTATTTCCCATATGTTCATTAAAGTTACCATGATAAGAAAGATGTAGTATAGTTACAAGTATAGTAGCGGGCTAAAAGAGCTTATATAAGCGTACCTTGATTATCAACATCCCATCCAAGTTTCTAGCACCACCAGGAACACTATCTCCAACTTGCTTCTCAAGTGGGTTAGCCTCTCCTGTTAAGTGTTCAACAGTCACCATAGATACTCCTTGGCATACTTCTCCATCAACTGGTACAGCCTAATCCATTGGAAAATTTCCCCCCCTCAGTATCAAAACAATAATGGAAATGACAAAGCTATGAGGTTATAAAGAATTGGGGAAAATACAAGTGAAAGGCTATATTTTATCAGCTTGAAAATTAAAAAAGTACTAAAAACTACATTTTACCTGTAATAACCCATCATTAATATAGAGAGCACAAGAATATTAGCATGCATACGATGCATGCATATGATAGCTACATATGCATGTATCACATGCACTGCACTAGTAACTATATTCTAAATTAACTAAAAATATTAAATATCCTGACACTCCTTCAAATTCTGTAGTCGCATTCACCCATCAGCACACATATTACTTAATGCATCATGATTAATGAGCAATTACCAATGATATTAAGTTTAAAAGTATAGTAAAAGGGTTATAAAAGAAATAGATGTAAAAATTAAGTGAATTCATAAAAAAGGTTATATAATTATCTATCCCAAAATTTTAATAAAGTATATTAATAAATTATTAAAAGGATAAATTAAACTAAAATAAAGCTCCTATGTATAAACTTAAGACATTTTAATTAAACAAATAAAATCTTTAATCAGAACAAAAACACACATGTCAATATATCTTTAAAAGAAAGATAAGGCTCACGTTACATTCCAGAGGTGTCGCTGAGAAAGGAAGCAGTGGGCTCGCTGGTGGAGAGAGCAACCATCGCCAAGGAACAGTATGTAAGGAGAGGCCGAAGCTGAAGACGAGGGAGGAGAAACAGGAGGAAAATTTGTACACAGTTTATCATCAGGAACAATTGAGCCTTGCTTGTTTTGAGGTTTCTGGGCATGGGGGAACAATCTGCTTCAATTGAGAAAGCTTACTGGACTGAGTATTGAGGTTATGCTCAGTTTGGCTAGGTGGTTTCGGTCTTTTGGTAACAGAAGTGGGAGCAGCTTGAGGCATCATCAACCACAAGAATACAGGTAGGTACTCTCATCAATTTTGTCAGTTAGATTTGTAAAATTTTATGTAATTTTATCACAAGTTCATGATGATTTTAAGAAATCGTTACTGTCTTTACAATGGCTGTTAAATTCTGTATAGTCCTTAAATCAAATTTTGTACAGTCTTTACATCTGATATCAGAGCAGTTCAAAATCTCAAACCTATTAAGTCTGTTAAGGATTTAAATTTATTGAAATAAGGTTGTGCTAAAGCCATTTAAATCATTCACCAAGGAAGACACATATAATAGATTTTACAGCACTCATTGTCTGTTTAGGACTTCAGTTAGATGAACTTTCATAGCTTTACAACTGGTTACTGGCCGAAAGTAAACCTGGGAAAACAGAGGGTTGTCACTATGAGGTGCCTTATCCATTTGTACTAATCCATTGCCCACGCAACCTCAATCATGTATTGGGGCCCACATGCGGGGCCTGGTTTATTGGCCGCGTCCGATGTGGCAACCATGCTGACTATGCAAGGCAGTGTAGTTGCGAGTCAGTGTGAAGCAACTTGGCACCGTATCGCCCGCTGAGGCTCAAGTTCGATAACCTTGGGGTGCTCCTATAATTTTTGTCAAGAAGAAAGATGGATCCTTAAGATTATGCATAGATTATCGAGACTTGAATCGAGCTACAGTAAAGAATCAATATCCTATGCCTCGAATTGATGATCTCTTCGATCAAATGAAAGGAGTTGCTGTCTTTTCAAAAATTAATCTTCGATCAGGGTATCATCAGCTAAGGATTTCTAAAAGTGATATTTCTAGGACTGCATTCTGAACACGCTTTGGACATTATGAATTTACTGTGGTACCATTAGGATTAACTAATGCACCAGCAGTATTTATGAATCTTATGAACAATGTTTTCCACAAATATCTTGATCAATTTGTACAAGTCTTTTTAGATGATATGCTCATCTATTCCAAGAATGAGAAAGAGCATGAAGACGATTTACGGATAGTGTTATCCTGCCTCAGAAAACACCAGTTGTATGGAAAGTTATCCAAGTGTTCATT
Source organism: Pinus taeda (assembly GCA_000404065.3). NCBI lineage: Eukaryota > Viridiplantae > Streptophyta > Pinopsida > Pinales > Pinaceae > Pinus > Pinus taeda. The sequence continues at coordinate 116,274 of APFE030571544.1, forward strand.
CTTTCAGGAAAAGATTCATTACTTAGGTCATATCATATCAGGTGAAGGGATCTCAGTAGACTCTGAAAAGGTAAAAGCAATCATAGAATAGCCAATACTGAAAAACACACATGAAATACGAAGCTTTATGGGTTAGACCGGTTACTACCGAAGATTTGTGGAAGGATTTTCCAAAATTGCAAAGCCGATTATAACCCTTCAGCGTAAAGGTGTTAAGTATGAATGGACTGAGGAATGTAATAAAGCATTCTCTGAACTCAAAAGACTACTGACCAGTGCACCAATCTTAAGAGTCCCTGATATGGACAAAGATTTTACGGTATGTACTGATGCATCCAAACATGGGTTAGGTGCAGTATTAATGCAGGATAGAGGAGTAATAGCATATGTCTCAAGAAAGTTAAAGTCTCATGAAGAACTCTACGCTACTCACGATTTAGAGTTAGTCATTGTAGTACTAGCTTTAAAGATTTGGAGACACTATTTAGTGGGGCGAAGTTTTACACTTAAAATTAACCATCAAAGTCTACAATTTTTGTTCACCCAAAGAGACATAAATGCTAGACAAAGACGATGGAGTGAATTTCTAAGTGAATATGACTTTGGAATATCATATATTAAAGGAAAAGAAAATGTAGTGGCAGATGCTTTAAGCAAAAGACCTCGGATATTCTCCCTCATACCTATCAAAGTAGACTTAAGGCAATGAGTACTAGAACATCTCATAAAAGATAGTTGGTATTTAAAGGTAAGATCTAGTTTTGAAAGTAAAAAGCCAAAAGAATCTAAGTTCGAAGGATATGAACTAGAAGATGATAGAATCTTACGATTTCATGGAAGGATGTATATTCTTGATAATAGGGATTTTCGAGACACCATTCTTAAGGAAACCCACAGAGCAGTATATTGTGCACATCCTGGAGTAAAGAAAACGTATACGGATACCAAGAAACTCGTCTTCTGGTCGGGCATGAAACGTGATATCGCTCAATTCGTTGCAAGATGTTTGGAATGTCAACAAGTAAAAGCAGATCATTGTCATCCAACAGGTCTCTTACAACCTCACGACATTCCTATGACCAAATGGGAGATCATTTCTATGGATTTTATCACTAGGCTACCTCTTACTTCTCAAAGACACAATGCCATTCTGGTAGTAGTAGATAAATTAACAAAAAGTGCCCATTTCATTCCCATAAGAGATACTTATGAAGTTGTTGACGTAGCTCGAGTATTCATAAATGAAATTATCAGATTTCATGGAGTACCTAAAAAGATTATATCAGATAGAGATTCACGATTCACTTCAAGATTTTAGACTTGCATGCAGTCAACCTTAGGAACTCAATTAAATTTAAGCACAGCTTATCATCCTGAAACTGATGGGCAAACAGAAAGGGTAAATCAAGTGCTTGAAGATATGTTGAGGATGTATGTTATGGATCAGCGATCACACTGGGGAAAGTACTTATCCTTAGTCGAATTTGCATACAATAACAGTTACCAGAGCTCAATCGGAATGTCTCCATTTGAAGCATTATACGGCAGACCTTGCAGAACACCGTTAAGTTGGGACAAATTAGAAGATCGAGTGATAGTAGGGCCAGAATTAATCCAAGAAATGGAAGAGCAGGTAAAACAAATTAGACAATGGTTAAAAAAAGCACAGGATAGACAAAAGAGTTATGCTGATGCTCATAGAACTGATAGGGAGTATGAGGTAGGGGATCAGGTTTTCATCCGCATCAAACCAAATAAAAGTATTATTCGATTCAGAAAAAGGGCAAAGTTATTACCCAGATTTATTGGACCATTTAAAGTCATGGAAAGAGTTGGACCTGTCGCCTATCGTCTTGCACTGCCACCTCACTTTCATAAAGTTCATAATGTATTTCATGTATCTGTATGAAGACATTACATAGCTGACCAATCTCATAACCTTCAATGGAAGGAACTGCAGGTATCGGACGAAGGAATCATATCGGTCGAACCATTACGTATACTAAAACGTAGGGTTCGACAGCCTAAGAATGGTCTGGTAGACCACGTTAAGGTCCAGTGGGAAAAGTATAGTTCTGGATCAGCTACTTGGGAAGATACGGAGATCATATGTCAAAAATACCCCAACTTATGTCAATTTTGAAGAACTTTAAACCATGTTTTGTATATATTTACTTTACTTTAAATCAAAGACTCGGAATCATTTTGGAATGATCACATATAAACGTAAAAAAATTTATGATATGTTATCTGTTTAATCCCACTAATACGTGGATACCAAGACGGAATATGTTATTGATCTTACTAAATTATAGTTATCAAAGTGAAGTTTAAATATTTGAGTAATTTTGCTTCTGATGAGAATTAAGATATTATAATTTTGTTTCATTTATGCATATCAATATGATTGATGAGATAGAAATCAAAAAATGATTACATTTTAATATGAAAGCTAATGACATGAATAGAATATGGCAAAGTATGTTATATTGTAGTTGACATGTATGAATTATACATAAGCTATTTGTTTTTTAATATGTTAATGCACATTTTATAAATGCATAGACAAGTGTTTATGATTGCAGATAATATCCGTTACCAAATGACCACGTGATGACAGAAACTTCAAAACAATGAAGGCTCAAAGAGATTCTATGATAAGGTATTAACCCTGATTCTACTTGGAGGGGTGGAGGTGTTGCCCACTGTTTATCCTCTAAAACCTGGAGTCATGGGAGGATTGTGTGAATCACGCTCCTCTCAACGTGTGATAATGACTGCCAAATGCCTACTGGGAATCAAGTCGGTATAGCCGACGCTATCATCCTTAGAGTTTATGAATGGTTAGGTCAGTATAATTGACGCCATGGCATACTCCAGTAGATGACGGATAAGATGGGGGCGGAAGAGATTAGGAAGGATAGGATGATTTTGTAATAGCTGGGAAACCTGATGAAGTAAAACATGATCATTAAAGTTATAAACCTAAAAGTATTCAAAACACCAATTTTATAGTGCCCTCACATTAAATAAGAATTTAACCTCGATACACAATCCGAACAAGAATGTAATAATCACTATTATAAGTATTGATATACGATAAAAACTCTAACTTTGGAACGAAGTTTTCTGAAGGAGTGGCATATGTAATAACCCATCATTAATATAGAAAGCACAAGAATATTAGCATGCATACGATGCATACATATGATAGCTACAGATGCATGTACCGCATGCACTACATTAGTAACTATATTCTAAATTAACTAAAAATATTAAATATCCTGACACTCCTTCAAATTTTGTAGTCGCATTCACCCATCAGCACACATATTACTTAATGCATCATGATTAATGAGCAATTACCAATGATATTAAGTTAAAAAGTATAAAGTAAAAGGGTTAAAAAAGAAATAGATGTAAAAATTAAGTGAATTCATAAAAAAGGTTATATAATTATCTATCCCATAATTTTAATAAAGTATATTAATAAATTATTAAAAGGATAAATTAAACTAAAATAAAATTCCTATGTATGAACTTAAGACATTTTAATTAAACAAATAAAATCTTTAATCAGAACAAAAACACAGGAGTCAATATATCTTTAAAAGAAAGATAAGACTCACGTTACATTCAAGAGGTGTAGCTGAGAAAAGAAGCGGTGGGCTCGCTGGTGGAGAGAAAGCGACCACCGCCAAGGAACAGTACATAAGGAGAGGCCGAAGCTGAAGACGAGGGAGGAGAAACATGAGGAAAATTTGTACACAGAGTTTATCATCAGGAACAATTGTGCCTTGCTTGTTCTGAGGTTTCTGGGCACCGGGGAACAGTCTACTTCAACTGAGAAAGCTCACTGGACTGAGTATCAAGGTTATGCTCACTTTGGCTTGGTGGTTTCGGTCTTTTGGTAACAGAAGCGGGAGCAGCTTGAGGCATCATCAACCGCAAGAATACAGGTAGGTACTCTCATCAATTTTGTCAGTTAGATTTGTAAAATTTTATGTAATTTTATCACAGGTTCATGATGATTTTAAGAAATTTTTACTGTCTTTACAATGGCTGTTAAATTCTGTATAGTCCTTAAATCAAATTCTGTACAGTCTTTACAATGCATTACCCCCAACAAAAAAGGATGTACCCAGGCTAAATCATTGATATGTCTTTACAATGGCTGTTAAATTCTGTATAGTCCTTAAATCAAATTCTGTACAGTCTTTACAATGCATTACCCCCAACAAAAAAGGATGTACCCAGGCTAAATCATTGATATTTCTCATTCCGCTCAACTAAGAAATTTGACAATGGTCTCTGGTTTGATGATCTGAGTGCCACAAACAGCTTGTCTTTATAAAGATTATTCACCCACAGGATAAATTTCAAATGAAATTTCAAGTTCCTACAGCATGCGCTTGTCAAAGTCTCAGAAAGATGGTCTCATCATCTCCATACCTGCCTACAGAGAACATTTAGAGGTTTACATATACAGGAAACTTATTGGCAGGTAGATTCTAGATATAGATGAAAACCTAAGTGATAATTTTGGACATTGCTCAACAATATCGATTTACTCCAAACTGTAGAAACAGTTATCAGGCATCAACCCTTATCGAAATTCAAATCCAAAAGGAGCTAAATTTGTGAAAGAAGTGATCATTCCAACTGAAACGAAGTCATCTACCTTATTTTAATTTATAATGCAACTCCCAGCAGCCAGTCAGAAGACATCTAAAACTGTCAACGGAATTTTTGACATTACTCTGCTAGAAAGGCATACAGAGGTTTTGAAATATTGGACATGCATAAATCATGCCTAATCTTATAACATCAACATTGAATTTAAAAACCTTGCTTCATTGAACCCAAAAAGATTCAAAGTTGAAATTGTGAATTCAATTCTCAGATAAAAGTAGAGAAGTCATAAAAGGAACTTCATCTGTGAAACAGAAGTAATGAGAAGATAAAGAAGATAGAGAAGAACATGAACCTTTTCATTTTGTTTGCAAGAAATGAGATGGTTTTCTTCTTAAGTGCTAAAAACATGAGTTTCTTCATATATATACCCCATACAACCCACAATTTGATTATATTGAATTTCAGAGAGATTCTAAACTTGCTTCACAGAATGCAAGAATTGAAAAAAAACTGACGTGAATTCATCAACCATAGCAGGAATATGCACATGCCAAGAATTCCTAGTTGAACTTGAAAGAGCTTTCAGAGTTGCTTCTGTCCACCCCTAAAGCAGCAAAAATGCTGTTAGTTCGATCCTCAAAATGAGAGGGAGAAACACATCCTTGAGACAATTAAAAATAAATCCCCGTTACCACAAAATCTAGCAGCCTAGTGCAAACCTCACTAGACATTCTAGGTTAAGGGAAGCAATAAGATCAGTGACCACTGTCACCTTAGTGGTTGTTCCCCTGCTATTCTGCAGATTGATGTTATCCCCACAAGGGAGGTTTCCCCCACAGATCTCGTAGATGAAGTAACCCAAGGATTCCCAGCCTAAATATCCTCTAAAGAACCCGTTAATTAGACACCCTAGAATAACATTCAATAAGATAGGGCTCCAAGTGAAATGAAATAGCAAGTTAAAAAAACCTATTGCTAAGTCTAGAGAGTTGAGATAAGTCCTCGAGATGCTCAAATAGAATTCAAACACATGCTATCTTAATTAAATGATCGCTGTTATAAACTATGTCTAAAACAAGGACAATTTACAGAATGTAAAATTTAATACAGCAATAGCAAAAACAGCCCACAAATGATGATAAACAATAAACTATCAAAGGCTATTTGATGGACAAACAAGGGAAAAGATTACAGCAACTTTTCACTGGCTGAAAATGCACAAAACAGCTATTAAACCTTAGATGTCAAGCCTAGAATTATGGCTGAAAAATGCACAAAATGATATTTTTCTTTTTTAATTCAAGAGATGCAAAACCTAACCCTAGTTTTGACATATGTGTAGCATAGGGAGGTATTCCAGCATGCCAAGAGGCCTCCTAAGTCAGCCTAGAAGATTTATGAAAAATAAAAACTAAAATTCAATTTTTTATTGGGCTTCATGTAGGCTCAAAATGGACAAGTCAGCCCAGCTCATGAAGGGACATGTCCCTTGGGGTAAATGCACCCATTCAACTTGCATATACATGTGTGACATCTTCATTTGACCAATTTGTATCACACATATCCCTCCTATAGTAGTCACACATGGAAGCAGATAGAGGACAAATTGACTGATGTTTGGACTTAAAATTTGGCACAGATTTCTAGACAACATTGGAATTGTAAACCTTGCTAAAAAAAATTCTCCTAGAAGAGTTTTGTGTTTTCTCCCAAGTTTGGGTTTCCCAGGGAAAATGTGCTGTCTCTATTGTGCATGGTTGCCTCTTTACCATCTTATTGTTCACACTACATTACTGTTGAGATTTTCTGTGTATAATTGCTCAATGATATTAACGGCATAAAGGTAAATTGTATAAAGATCATTAGGTAGTAATTATCAGATTAGAAAATTGGTTTCTACTATATATCTTGTAGGAAATTCAACATGGTATCAGAACTTTGTTGGGAGAGCAGCCACTAAAGACAAAGTGTGAAGGATCTCATTTGTGGAGAACATGAAGCCTAAGAGAGTCGCAACAAGGGAGGATCTGTTCCCAGAGAGGTCAAGTTAGTTCTATGATCAGAAAGGAAGGCTAATATGTGTGCTAGCTGAGGTAAGGTGCTGAACGAAGTGATTTTAGAGTTCGTTTTGTGCAGAGAAAAAGGGTCGCGGCCCTAGGAGAGGGTCAAGGGCCTCAGAATTTGTAACAGACAGACCGAGAGGCATGTAGAGCTCGCTGCAGTCTGTTCCTTGGTAGGTTCACAGCCCTAGGAGAGGGTTGAGGGCCTCAGAATTGGCAACAGGAGGGTCAAGTACCCTCAGGACTGTAGAAGGGCCAACAGAGGTAGGAAGAAGGTTGTTGCTCTGAGATAAGATGGCTTGTTGAGTTGTGGAAGGCCGAATCAAGGGAAGTCTGTTGAGAGGATCTACAGCCAAGAAAAGGGGCCACGGACCTTGTGTAAACCTTCTCCTAGAGGATCAATTTAAATAGGTGCTAACCACAGTCAAGGAGAGACCTGGCTGAGTGTCTGCTCATGTAAAGAAGGGCCAATCACAGAGGATTTGAGGAGGCCGAGATTGCCAGTAAAGGGCCATAGTTGGGGCCTCAGAATAGATGTCTGCATTGCAGATTAGACCAGGCAGTGTTGAGAAATGTAGGGCATAGTAATTATGTGATTTCTCTTCTCTCTATAACTGCTTATGAGTGCTTTTTACTTCTTTATATTAGGATCTTATTTTACTTAAGTTATTAGTGTTCTTCTTCATCAAACAACTACCAATGCATAAACCACAAAGAGACAAGAGACACAAAATATAGGCTATCAGCTAGGGCCAAAACCTCTGAAAACCCAAACAAATTATTTTTCTTATAGAGATTCCAATTGACGAATACCAAGACCAAGGCCCTTGACCTATTTGCCACTCCAAGACCAAGACACAAAGCTCCTTTGATGAAGTCCTTCCTTGAGCCAACGGTAGTCAACCTTCTGCTTTCTCCTTCTTCTCGGCTTCTTTTTAAATTCGGCTGCTTCAGACCTTTACTAGTTTCGATCTCCTTGTAATAGGCCCTCTTTGCGTGGTGATTCCTTCTAGCTTCTCTTGGCTTCCTCTTGTCTTGAATTTCTTCCAACTCGGCTGACTTATTAGGACTGGTTCTTTCTGCAGCAAGTATCCTTTACTTCCTTTGTATGTGTGTCTTCAAAACAGATCCAAGAGATGCCCAAAATAACTTCACTCTTCTTTCTATCTTTATGCTAGCTAGGAGGCTTCCTTTCTAACCTTTGCACTTATGGTTAACTTCAGACCTATACCTCGCACTTCAAACTGTGATGACCAAAAATCTGCCTCTGAAATGAAGCCAACCACTCCTATTTATAGTTGTTTCCCTCTGTAATTAGCCGACATGGGTGTATGTGAGCCGACATGTCCTTTGGAGGAGTTAATTAATTCAATATTGAAGTCACCTAGAGCAGTGATATTGTGCTTGTCTTGGACGGCTTTTATACTAATTTAATGACTCATACAAATGTGTAACATGCCCAAGAGGTTCCGTCATACATGACATTGACTCAATTTGACTTTATGACCAATCCTAAGGACTCAGAATGGGAGTCATACTAAAAATAAAATTCCTTGCTCATGAAATCCATGAGACAAGCATTACAATAATAATTTTATTTTTCTTCTTTTCATCAATTACATAAAATCACAATTACACATGTCATTATGAAGACCGAACCTAGTTACTTTTCAATACTCCCTCTTAACTAGGGAGGTGTTCATAATGGTACTTGGTCATTCTCAATCTAAAGAACTTCTCATAAGAAGAGTCAGATCGTTAACCCATCTGTATAGCATCATATCAACCAACATTGTCACATAGCAAGGCCTTGACTAACAGCTCTATCTCTCCACGAGATCTTAGCACAATGCTGGCGAGACCAATGATGTATAGACACCCTCATCATTGTCTCTCTTGGAACATACCCCACCCAGGTTCTCGGGGTGTGTTCCACCAGGACTATTCTTATCTTGGATTCCCAGTCCTCAAAAAATATTGTTCCTCAATGACTACTCTTATCTTGGATGCGCCAATACATCCTCAAAGAGCATCAGATGCCAGATGCTTACCCAACCCTCCATTCTGTCTTCCCAAGTGAAGACAAGAATGATGTGTCTATCTCTCCCTCTTAATTAGAGAGGACATATCTATTCCAATAAAGAAATGTACTCATTCCTACGGAAGGAATATACCTAAGCTCCCTCTTGGCTTTGGAATTTCCAAGTTTCTTCCAAGCAAGAAACTCGTTTCTAGGCTCCCTCTTAATTAGGGACCTATAGCAGCTCCTCGAGTGGAGATGATGGGACAACCAGTTGCTTGAAGAACTCCTCTTCACGATGGCATGAACTTCTTTTTGTTATTTAAGGGTCTTCGTGTTTGGGACTTCTACATAGGGCACCGACCATCCATCACTTTCATCCATGAGTCAGCCATGTCATCATCGGAAAGTGATCCATCATTCTATCTGGCCTTCCTTTATGCCATGTTGCTTTCTTCATGCCATGTTTACTTAAGGATCTTTCATCCTACTATATGTGCATCGGTGGTGGAAGACATCCATAGATCTTCCCTTAGCAACCCTGCATAAACCTATCCAGATATTTGTTTGGAAATAAAGGAATGAACATTAAAATCAACATTACCATTGTGATGATCTTTCATCATGACATCCATTAGTTTTCATCAACATTCTGCATACATATTGACACATCTCCCAAAGATATATATTGTCAAGGGTCTCTTTGTTTTTTAGACTCTTTCAGAGTCTTCATGTCTTCCATGAAGATATCTTAGTCAAATCTTCTTAGTCTTTCAGATGTTAATTGCCTTTACCATGGTTGCATATTCCATGATCTCTTCCTTCCTTTCTTCACACATTTCATTCCCTAGAGCTTCCAATCAAAGTTCCTCAATTGTAGTCAACCACCTCATACTTCATATGAGGACATATTATGTTGATTTCATCTAGTGAATGTGTGACCCACTCATTCCTGCATCCCTTTGAGGGAGGAGATCCTTTCTTTTGATCATGCTCTTAAGATAGAGCATTGGTTCATGATACCAGCAACCATATGACATGACTCCCACAATATTAGATGTAAGCATACCTCATTTTTCCTTTGGGTCATCCAGACTTCTTGCAGCAGCTTCCTTGATTGAAAGTTCACTTTGTGTCACCATACCATCATCCCATGAATTCCACAAGATTGGAATTCTTGATGAAACACTTGTTTTTCCTCATGATTGGTGAACCTTTCAATGGAGATTCCATCGGAGAATCTTCAGGATCTAAAGTATCCTCATCAACGATGTTTCCTTTTAACATATGTATGATGAACCTTGTACTAGATGACCTTGCCACTTATGTTCCCAATGAGATTCCCAAGAGCTATATCCTTGATTTCCAAATCCTCTTTCGTGCTTCTCTATGATGATGTCTTGAGCTCTTGCTTTCAATGCTTCTATGATGCCTTGATGCATCCCATTTAGTGAATCGTGATAGCCATATCTTACAACAGAAGACTTAGGAATTTGAGAAGAACTTAGGTGAGGAAGACTATCTCAGTAATGTGATCTCTTACTTCCTCTTTCCTGGACTTCTTCTTTTCAACTTCCTCTACTTCTTTGGCGATATTGGCTTCTTCTCTTTCTATTTTGATGTCCTTCTTGACCTTAGAACAATCTCTTTTGTAGTGCCCATATTCTTGACACTCATAGCATTGAATCTTAAACATGTCCTTTTTCTTTTTCCAAGAACCAGACTTTCCAAATTTTCCTTTTCTTCTTGCCATTGTAGCATAAGCTTGACTTCTCTCACCTACTCCCACATCAGATTTGACCTTTAGTCTAGATTCTTCAATCTTACATAGTGAACATAGATCCTGGAATGGAGTACCTTATTTCTTCCCATAGATACTTGAAGTAAAGTTACCCCACTTCTTCGGTAGTGCATTTAATACAACTGTAGTCGTTTCACCATCAGACATGACTTCTCCAAGATCTTGTAGTTGATCCTAGATCTATGATATCCTAATAAAGTACGAGGCTATTCCATCTTCCCTAGACATCTTCAACTTGTAGAGTTCTTGCCTTAATGAAATGGCTTCTCTAGCAGTGTTTACGAAATACAACTCTACCAGTTTATCATAGATTTCTTTTGAAGTTTAGATTTTAAATAAATATGGGATGAGGTGATCCTTGATGGATTCTATGAGAATCCTTTGAGCTTTAAGTTCCCCTTTCATATACTTAGCAAGAGCTTGAGCATCTTCCTCTCCTAGTTTTGTGTTAAAATTGGCAACTAGAGCCAAACTCCACATGGGTCATCTTATTTATGACGGATGATATTTTTATTAGATTCCTCCCTCGGAGAGTGTGTAGGATTGATCTAAAGATATCTGATTCTGACATGTACAAATGAAGATATGAATTTATTTATATTATGGACAAATTGTCAAGGTCGGCCAACAAGCAAAACAAGCACACAAGCCCCCAATTCATCCTCAATATTGCATATAAAAAGGAGACCTCAAGTCATTTTCACCATCATCTCATCACACGTCTCTCCCCCCTCTTGTGATTGGGCACACTATACGAGGTAGTCTTCTCTCTCTGCACACGTGTGAACTAAGGTTTATGTTTGTTGCATTGACTAGTGTTGACTGAGCTACTGGGACATTGTTTGACTGCATTGATTTGATTCGTTGACCTATTTTGACTTTGGTTTGGGTGAGAAATCTTTGTCTCAATAGGCCGCAATTCTGGGCACAAAAATTGAATTTTGACCAGCGTTGACTGTGGTTAGGGTTGACCGCAGGTTGACTGTTTGGCCAAACTTTGACTGGGCATAATTCGGTTGTTTTGAGGGTTGTTTCGTCTTGCTGTTTGGAGGCTAAAGTTGACTGAAGTTGACCGAATCTTTGAGGTTCAAATCTGCCCTGTTGACCAACGTTGACTTTTCTGGTTAGGGCTCTTTTGTTGCTGTTATAAATTATTAGAATTTGTAAATTGTACTACCTCTCTCTGCTGAACTATTGAAGGCTAAAAGAAGATTTGATCAAGGGTTTCCCCACATTGGGGTTTGTCCTTGGCTAGTGCCACATCTTGTGTCCTCTTGTCTTGGCTTGTCTTCTACTGTTTATGTTTATGTTCTATCAGCATTTTACTTACATGTTTATGTGATTGCTAAACTAAATTTGATATTGGGCGCATAAAGAATTTGAAGTAAAATTGCTCTAAAGCATAGAACATACCATTGTTGCCTAAAATTAACATGGTATCAAAGTTGAGGTGAAGACAAAGCCCAAGAAAGAGTGAAAGAGCAATCACCAAAGACAGTGGGACAAGGACAAAAGACTCAATGGGTTCCTCATCCTCCTTCCCGGCTGAAGACAAGCTCCATGATAAATCGGACTATCATGGATGGAAGATGTCTCTTGATTTGACCTTGGAAGAGAAGGAAGTGATAGATTATGCCCAGGGTAAAGTCCCTGAGCCTCCTTCAAATGCACCGGCCACTGCGAAGACCAAGTACAATAAGCCTGAAGTCAAAGCGAAGAAGATTATCAAGGATTCCATTGACAAGCATCCGGTGGCCTATATCTCTGAATTGAAGACTTCCAAGGAGATATACAACAAATTGGTCGGCATGTTCAAGGTTAATGATGCTAATCAAATTCTCTTTCTCAAGAACTAGTTGAAGGATATTAAGAAGGGCAAGGACGAGGACATTCGATGCTATTGGAGAAGTCATTCCTGACAGGTAAATTACTCTCACCACCCTTGGAGGACTCCCACCTGACTGGTATGTATTTAGAACCACTATACTCAACAATGATCGAATTCTAAGGTTTGAAGAATTGATGTCGAGATGCATTCAAGGAGAAACAAGAATGGTGGAGCAAGAAATGCCTTTAATAGAAGCAACCCCACTGCATTCTCCGCTCATGCCAAAAGGAGGAATAATGTAGGGTCTAAAGGTCATTTCCATGGAAAGCCTGGATCTAAGGGAGGAAGGAAGGGCAAGTGCTTTGTTTGCAATAAGTTTAGCCACTATGCAAGGGAGTGTCCTAATAAAAGGGATACACCTCGAGATGATGACTATCATAACAACTCCAGGGGCAACTTCAACAACAATAACGACGATCAAAGGAATCGCAGGTCCAATGGAAAAGGAAAAAGGAATGCGTGACATCAAGAAAATGGTCGACCCTCCAAGAAATCAAGGATCTCCAGGTATGATGAATCTAGTGTTGTTAACAATAAGCAAAAAAAGCACTATCTTGTATCATCCCTCTCCACTGCCTCTCCTTCAGACACTTCGGGAAATTGGTTGATCGATAGTGGTGCCTCAAGGCACTTCATTGGATACAAGGAAGCCCTCTCTAATCTGATAGAAAAGGAGACAAACTTGGAGATCATCCCTGAGACGATGCCACCTATCCTGTGAAGGGAGTAAGGAATGTTACCCTTCAATTGAATCAAGGTAACACTATTCATTTGCAAGAAGTACTATATGTACCCGATCTCAAGAAGAACCTGGTGTCCATTTCAGCAATGGAAGATGTTGTCGCACAGATTATCACGACAACGCTCAGACCGGGGGTTGTCACCTTGATTCCCAATCTCTCCGTTTAAGCCGTCTCCTACGACTAAGGGGGTAGACCCTATGGGACAATGGATGACCAATTGTGGACCAATTGGGTTGGGAGACACAACAAGGGGAAACACGCACTTGATTGATTTTATAAGTTAATGTGCCAGTGCCTTACGGATTTAATGACTGAATAAATGTTTATCAAACACTACAGAAATATGAACTCATTAACAATCATTTACCATCAAATAACCCAAACAAAGATTAATTTTACCAAATGCAAGATAATTGATAAATGCTCAATGGCTTAACAATATTCTAGCAATTAAAATTCGAAAGATTAAATGCTTTAAATAACCACGTAATTTTAAATGCTAACCAATTATCACTTTCATATAGCTAATCTTCAAATGAGCATTTAAGCAAGTTTAACCACATGAAAAGTGATAAATATTAATCCCACATCAAAATTTTAGCCTCAGCAAAAAAGATATATCGCAAACATGACAAATCTCTGAGCCAAGACTGAATCTGGCAAAGTATTATCAAAATTTTATATATAATTAATATATATATAATTATTTAATTTTAAATGAAAAAAGCTAAACTAAGCAAAAAACTAAAGTCTAAATAAATGAAACTTAAATCTAAATAAAATCTAATATAGAACAAAATAAAAAGTCTAAAGATTACTTTTTTTATGTTTTTGAGATTTTTTATTTTTATTTTTGTAAAGTAAAACAAAACTAACAGTTAAACAAAAAAATTGAGACTCAATTTTTTTTATTTTCAAAATTTTTTATGATTTTTATATTTTATGGTTTTTATTATTTAAATCTAACTTTAAACAAAATGAAATCTATTCAAAGAAATCTAAAGCTAAATAAGAAACTTAAAATTAATAAATTTAAACTGAACTAGCTACGTAAAAGGTTTAACGTAAAGGTTTAATTCCTAAGGACTAAAACGAAATATACTAACACCTAATCTATAATATATACCAAATGATAACCAATATTAAAATCTACAAAAATAAACTAAATCTAAAAACCTGAAAAAAAGAAACCTTTTATGCCTTTTTTATATTTGTTTATATTTTAATGATTTTTGATTTTTAAATTTAAAAAATACAAAAAAACAAAAACTAAAGGTCTAGACTATAATTTTAAATTCTTAAAGGTTAAATCTAAAAAGACTAACCCTTTCAAACTTTTTTATTTTTATGAAATTTTTTATTTTTCATGAAATAAAAAATAAAACAAAACTTTTCTAAGCTAAGATTCTAGAATAAAAAGGAACCTTTTTTTTAACCTTTTATGAATATTTTTTTATGTTTTAGATTTTTTTTTTATTCTAAAACTTTAAAATCATTTAAACTAAACTAAGCTAATTCTAAGCTTAAAACAAATCAAAAGTAAAAAGTCTAAATCTAAAACTATGTAACAAAGTGCAAATCGAAAAAAATAAATCAAGTTCTGAGAACCCAACCCTAAGTAAACTAACGCATACACAAAAAAAAAGAGTTCAAAGGGTGTATATCGTATTGTTTCTGCAGGTCGAAGAGTTTGACG
>APFE030571544.1:132701-180481 GCA_000404065.3 Pinus taeda
AAACAAAACTATTCTAAGCTAAGATTCTAGAATAAAAAGGAACCTTTTTTTTTTTAACCTTTGATGAATATTTTTTTTTATGTTTTAAATTTTTTTTTTATTCTCAAACTTTAAAATCATTTAAACTAAACTAAGCTTAAAACAAATCAAAAGTAAAAAGTCTAAATCTAAAACTATGTAACAAAGTGAAAATCGAATATACAAAAAAAAAAATCAAAATTTGAGAACCCAAACCTAAGTAAACTAACGCATACACAAAAAAAAGAAGTTCAAACGGTGTATATCGTATTGTTTCTGCAGGTCGAAGAGTTTGACTGTGGCAGGGATGGCCAGAGGAGCCTGAGCGAGGAGGATTTACGCAGGTGATAAGGGTTGCCAAGGCCGCGTGGAGATAAACAGCAAATCGAACTAGGGTCACGAAGAAAGAGCTGGAACGATGGACGTTTGCAGGTTTGAAACAAGGAATGGCAGCAATTGTGGATGAAAACGCAGAGCTGGAGAGGCGAGGGTTTAGTGATGGGAGCAGATGAGCGTTAGGAGTGTGGGGATAAACAGCCAAGGGGAAATGCGTGGGCTGCAGTGGTGAACTAGTTCTTTTTTCCTTTTTTCTCTTGCAGGTAGGACGCAGTTTGGACATGCAATGAGGGGGTGATGGCATAGGAAATCGATGGATATGGTGAAGACACAAAGGGATTGAGAAATGTGAGATGGAGCAACGTGATAACGTTCGAAGGTTTTGCTGCAAGTGAAGGCGTGGGGACTCGATTGCAGGTTTAGAAAATGAGTAGCAAAAGATATGGGATCGCGTGAGGGTTGAAGGGAGAGTGCAGGGGTATGGCAACAAAGTTAAACGCATCAATAAAAACACGTGGACAATGGATGGGAAGCAGGAGTGTGGAGTGATAGCTGCTGACAGGGGTGGCTGAGCGGACAGCGTGAGACAGCGTGGGAGCAACCTGCTCTTTAAAAAAAAAATATCGAAAATTTCTTTCTACAAATAAAAATAAACCCCGAGCAGCAAAACAGCTTTGATAAACAATCAAATCCCCTCAGAAAATTTGAAAATCCACTGAAGGCTATCCTTGCAAAAATGAAACCCCGGGCTGAAGACTGCTTGAGATTGCCTGATGAAACCCCAAACAGCAGATAAATGGATCAGAAAACCCTCTTAAGATTTACCAGGGTTTTTTAAATTTTGAATCAGCTGCTTCAGATTGTCTGATGGAAACCCCGCAAAATGTTTAAAATTTGTACCTGCAACCTGCAATGGCAAAAACAAAACACGGAGAAGTAAAATGTGAAAGAAACAAAATTGAAAACCCTAAAACCAACTAAAAATTTACAATATTTACAGATTTTCAACTCTTAAGCAACCAGATTTGTCAATAATCCACAGTAACATTTTCAAAATTTTAAATTTAATGTAAAGTGCTTCAGAAAACCCTTCATGTATCTGCAACTAAAATTCTAATAACAAGCCCTGGATTAAAATTGGCTGGGCTCTTTCAGAAAATGCAAACCGGGAGTTGGCTGGTTCAGCCAAGAACTTCCACTAACGCCCAGTAAACTCAAAACTAAGATTTCCTGCACAGCTTAAAATCAACCATTAACATAGAGGGAGAAAACAATAGTGAAATCCAAATCAAATGGAGATACTTGCCATTATATTTCAGAATTTAAACTATCATTCAAACCCTAGAGATCAGATAAGATACCCGTGCCTAAATCAATTTTTATCAAACTATTATCAATGGCTGAAAATAAAATTATGCAGAAAAAATAAATCATCTTACAGCACTTCCAGAAGAGTAACACCAGCAAGATTTTAACCCCAAAGTCTTTCTTTATTGCACAAAAAATGACTACAAGAGAGCTTCTTTAGCACCAGACTCTCAGATCAAATCTGATCTCAAATTACCACTAACACCCTATTTAAAGGAAAAAATCCCAACAGCTAGTTCGAGTGATCCATGTCAAACTAATCTCGACCGTCGATGAGGATCAAGATTCTTCTTTTAATCTCATCCGTTGCTCTGACATTTTAATGCATTTAACAATATTAAACTTGCCACTTCTATTTACTCCAAAACAATTTGACTTTTAATTTATTTTTTATTATTTTATTCTTATTTTTTCAAAAAAAAATATTATTACTTTTTTATTATTTTTTTATTTTATTTTTTTTCTTTATTTTTCAATTCTTTTTATTTTATTAACTCTTATTTATTCTTTTATCTTTTATCTTTTTTTATTTTTTATAATTTTTTTTAATTATTTTATTGTTTTTTCATTTTTTTATTTTTTTGACAATCCTCAAACCTTGGCCTTTGGAAAAATTTCCTAGGACCTAGGACTTAGGAGGGGATTAAAACATTTTCTAACCCTCAAGACACTTTACATCATGACCTTTACAATTTTACATCTCAAGGGGGAAAACCCATGTGACATAGACCCTCATAGACCACCCAGTTCTGCGACACAAATATAATCTAGCAGATCAAGCAATTTGAAATAACCTAATCGAATAATTAAGATTATTTCCAAATTACTTTTACATAGACTCAAAGCACACTAGGATTCCCCTAAGATTCTAATGACAAAATTCATTCCGGCTTTGGGGTTAGGCTAAAGGAAAACTCTGCCGATCATGGATCGATGAGACAAAAAACCTTCCAAAACGTAGATTATCACTAGAAAATTAAGTCCACCTAGGCAATTTACATACATGACTCAAATATGCTAAGATTATTTACAATTTATACATGCAGATCGGGTTAACAACACAACATGATTGGGTTGATGATGACAATCGGATGGCACGGACATATCGATCAAGCGCTATCCCTTTTTGCGAAAAAGGGGGTGTACTACTATGGGTAGTTGACACGCAGCGGTCAACAGAAGATAAAGGATTCAAGGTGGATTTTAACAATGGAAAGGTATGTGTTTGGAAAAGAAATTTCAAGGATGCTTTTACTCTTGGGTTTAGGGCTGACAGTTTGTATCATGTTGGAGGAAATCCATTGGGAGCCATGTCTTGCGACCCATCTCTACAATCTAAACTATGGCACTGGAGGTTCGCCCATCTTCATTATAAGGCCCTACCCGATGTGAGACAGATGGTGACAGGTATGCCCGAGTTCAAAGTAGAGCATGAAGGTGTATGTCCGGGATGTGCCGAAGGAAAATTTACAAGGGGACCATTCCCCTCAAGTAATAGCAAGACCATAGACATATTGCAATTGATCCACTCCGCCATATCTGGTATGACGCCCGTAAACTCCTTGGGAGGATACTTATATTATCTCACCTTTGTGGATGATTATTCTTGCAAGACCTGGATCTACTTCTTGAAGAAGAAAGATGGAGTGTTCACCTGGTTCCGACATTTCAAAGCCTTGATCGAAAACCAATCCGGGAAGAAAATGAGGATATTGAGGACTGATAATGGGACCGAGTATGAATCCAATGAATTCCAAGATTATTGCAGAGAAGTTGGCATTAAGAGGGAGACTACAACGCCATACACTCCCGAGCAGAATTGTGTGGCTGAAAGGAAGAATCACTCTATTGTAGAAGTTGTTTGTGCCATCCTTCATGATCAAGGTCTTCCGAAGTTTCTATGGGGTGAAGCTGCAAACACCGTTGTATATGTTCAAAACCAATGCCCTCATCAAGCATTGGACTCCAAGACTCTCGAAGAAATGTTCACTGGTAAGAAACACGTCGTCTCTCATTTTAGAATTTTTGGAAGCCCCATATATTTTCATTTGCCAAAAGAAAAAAGAAGCAAATTGGGTGTATCTGGGAAGAAAGGAATCTTTGTGGGCTATAGTGAAAATTCTAAGGGATATAAATTTATGTGGTTGGTCAAAAGGAAGTTGAGATAAGTCATGATGTCACCTTCGACGAAGATATGACCCTCAGGAAGATCAACAACTTTCCTATCCTAAGGAGAAAGAAGCTAACACAGGAAATCAAGGTGAAAAAGAGGACGAAACAATGCCTAATGTTGATGAACCTATGGATCTTACTGATCCACTACCTCATGAGCCTTCCTCCTCCAAGAGGAGACCCTCATGGCTTAGGGAGACTCGAAGATGCTGAGAGGGACATTGCACCAAGGTGGACTTTCCATGAAAGCAAGAAGTCAAACAGGTACCAAGGATATTTGACCGCCATGAGCACTATCATTCAAAATGAGCCTTCATCATTCGAAGAAGTCATGGAGCAACAAGTATGGAAGGATGTTATTAATGAAGAATACGAGTCAATTATGAAGAATGATGACATTGCACCAAGGTGGACTTTCCGTGAAAGCAAGAAGCCGAACAGGTACCAAGGATATTTGAGCGCCATGAGCACTATCATTCAAAATGAGCCTTCATCATTCGAAGAAGTCGTGGAGCAACAAGTATGGAAGGATGTTATGAATGAAGAATACGAGTCAATTATGAAGAATGATGTATGGGATGTGGTCCCTAGACCCCAAGACAAATCGGTTGTCACTTCTAAGCGGCTCTAAAAAATCAAGCATGGAACTTATGGAAGCGCAGAAAAGTTCAAGGCTCGCTTTGTTGCTCGAAGCTTCTCTCAAAAGGAAGGTGTAGATTACGATGAAATATTTGCACCTGTTGCCCGATACACCACCATCCGCTCGATCATAGCCCTTGCTACCTCGCAAGGATGGAACCTACATCAGATGGATGTCAAGACCGCCTTCTTGCATGGTTCAATCAAAGAGGAAGTCTATGTGGAACAACCCGAGGGGTTTGAAGTTCATGATCGGGAATCTCATGTATGCAGGATGAAGAAAACTCTCTATGGATTGAAGCAAGCATCCCGGGCTTGGCATGAGAGGATCGATAGTTATTTAATGAAGTTGGGATTCACTAGAAGTGAAGCCCATCTGAACCTTTACTTTAAGCTTGAAAATGATAAACCTCTCATTTTGGTACATTATGTGGACGACCTCTTTCTGACAGGTGCAGACCCTCTCATTGACAAATGTAAGAGGGAGTTCGCTTCTGAATTTGAGATGAAGGACCTATGACCAATGCACTATTTCCTAGAGTTAGAGGTCTGGCAAAAGCCAGGTGAAATTTTCCTCTCTTAAGGAAAATAGGTTGTCAAGATATTGGAAAGATTTGGGATGGTGGACTGCAAGCTTATGACTACTCTGATGGAACTTAACTTTAAGAAGTTATGTGATAGTGTTGTTGGACCTAAATTGGGAAATGTTTCTGAGTATCGTCAACTCATAGGAGCACTGATGTTCTTGGTGAACTCTTGTCCGAACATATGTTTTATAGTTAACACATTGAGCCAATACATGGTTGAGCCTCATCATATACATTAGATTGCCACCAAGAATCTTCTAAGATATCTCCGAGGCACAATCAGTCATGCACTGAGATACACTGTCGGAAATGTGAAGCTGCATGGTTATTCTGATGTTGATTGGACTGGCGGTGTGGTGGATCGCAGGAGCACTTCTAGATGTTTTTTTCTTTGGGTTCTGCTTTGATATCCTAGATGAGCAGGAAGTAGAAATCGGTTGCCTTGAGCACCGTCGAGGCTAAATACGTAGCTGCTAGTATGGCCTCCTGTAAATCTGTCTGCTTGAGGAAGCTCTTCATTGAGTTGTTTGGACATGTGTTGGATACCATCGTGATCTTCTGCAACAACCAGAGTGGGATCTAATTATCAGAGAATCTCGTGTTTCATGATCGCTCCAAGCATATAGATATCAGGTACCACTTTATCCCAGATATGGTACAACGAGGAGCAATAAGGCTCCATCACATTGGGACTGATGAGCAAGTCGTCGATATTCTGACAGAGCCCCTCGGAAAGGTCAAATTCTTGGCATTCCGAGAACGACTTGGAGTCGTGGAGAGACCCTCTTATGAGGGTCCTGTATGAGATGGACATTGAGCTTTGGGAGCTCCGGGGGGCTTGCAGTACTTGGAGCGGTGAACAACCATAGGGAGAGTGGTTTTGCCTTCCCCAAGAGGTTTCTTGTGTACACGGTAAGTGGTTGTCCTTCCCTTGTGATACCCCTTGGCGACATGTGGGCGGGACGAGCGGTTCATCCTTCTCCTGCCAAGACATCCTACCCATGCAGTCTGTGACTCATGGGAAGTACCTCTCATATGGCCAATGAGTAGGGAATTGAGGATAGGGACCATAGTACTATCGACGGATGCATCGTGTACTACCATACTCCCTATGCTAGGATGTCCGTTATTGATCTGGGATCAATGGGAACTAACTTTGGGTCAGTAAGAGTGGTATGAGACACTTTTGATTGGGACTGACATCGGGTCAGTAGAGAATGGTATGATACATTCTCGATCACTTCTTCCTCTTCATAGTTTAGCAGAGCAGAGTCGAGCAGTGCAAAGCAGTGCATGGATGGCAGAGATGGTACAAATTGGCAGATGGATTAGCAGGTGGAGTTCTCCCTAGTTAAGAGGGAGTGTTAAAATTGGCAACTAGGGCCAAACTCCACATGGATCATCTCATTTATGACCACTGATATTTTTATTAGATTCCTCTCTCGGAGAGATGTAGGATTGATCTAAAGATCATCTGATTCTGACATGTACAAATGAAGATATGAATTTATTTATATTATGGACAAATTGTCAGGGTCGGCTAGCAAGCAAAACAAGCACACAAGCCCCCAATTCATCCTCAACATTGCATATAAAAAGGAGACCTCAATTCATTTTCACCATATTCTCATCACACGTATCTCTCTCTCCTCTTGTGATTGGGCACACTATCTGAGGCAGTCTTCTCTCTCTCCACAAATGTGAACTAGGGTTTTCTATTTGTTGTGTTGACCGAGCTGCTGGGAGGTTGTTTGACTGCGTTGATTTGATGCGTTGACCTATTTTGACTTCAGTTTGGGTGAGGAATCTCTATCTAAGCAGGCCACAATTTTGGGCATGAAAATCGAGGAGTTTTGACCAGCATTGACTATGGTTAGCGCTGACTACAGGTTGACTATTTGACCAGACATTGACTGGGCAGAATTCGACTGTTTTGAGAGTTGTTTCTTCTCGTTGTTTGGAGGCCAAATTTGACTGAAGTTGACCGAATCTTTGAGGATCAAATCTGTCCTATTGACCAACATTGACTTTTTTGGTTAGGGCTCTTTTGTTGTTGTTATAAATTATCAGAATTTGTAAATTGTACTATCTCTCTCTGTTGAACTATTAAAGGCTAAAAGAAGATTTGATCAAGGGTTTCCCCACAGTGGGGTTTGTCCCTGGCTAGTGCCACATCTTGTGTCCTCTTGTCTTCTACTTTTTATGTTTATGTTCTATTAGCATTTTACTTACATGTTTATGTGATTGCTAAACTAAAATTGATATTGGGCTCATAAAGAAATTGAAGTAAAATTGCTCTAAAGCATAGAACCTATGTTGCAAGAAACGTGGGGCAAGAGGGCGTTTCCGTACGGAAACGAGTACGAAACGCTGAAATGCGTTTGGTACGGCCATGAAACGCGTTTCGGGCCATACTGCCACGTTTCACGAAACTGAAACGTGGCTAGTACGGCCTGAAACGCGTTTCAGGGCCGTATGATCCACGTTTCAGCATTTACTTGTGTTTTTTTTCTAATATATTCTTTCGTTAGCCTAGTGACTTCTAGTTGCTTCTAGATGCCTGTCTAAAGTTATAAAAGTGAACTTTTGCCCTAGTGTTGATATGCAGTTCATGGTAATGTTAAATTCTTAAAGTAAAAGTGATATTCTCCTTTATTTTTCATTTTCATCCATTTGCTTAAATTTTTAACATTACCATGAAAAGACTCAGGATGTTTGAGAGTGGTTTCGCCCTCATTGGATTTCATATGGAGAAAGTAGAATTTTAGATCTCACTCAAAATCCAGCAGACTTATCTATTTTTCAGGATTTCAGGATTGGTGGGATTGCAATGTTTCCATTGGATTTTATCATGTACTAGGGTATGGAACTTGTATTTAATCAAGTGAACCAAGCCCTCTATCCAAGGGAGACTCCCAATAATCAAGAGAATGTAGGGTACTAGGGTATGAAACTTGTATTTAATCAAGAGTACTAAGGTCGTTCGACTATGTAGGAGGAGACTCCCAATCAAGCACGAGACAAGAAATTAGAAATTTCTCGTGGCTGATTTTGGATATTTCTATTTTCATTATGTGATTATTCATGAGTAAATGTGATGTAAATTTAGATAACTTAGATAGTTAATGCATTGACAATTGATAAATTTTAATCATAATTAATAAATAAGAATGTATCATATACGCTTATGATTGCACACTATTCTTAAATGTCTAACATATATATATATTCGTGTTTCCCCGTTTCCAAAATTTGGGGAGGTCGCGTTTCGTATCGCTTCCTGTTTCGGAAACTTGTACCCGTTTCGTGCAACCTTGCATAGAACATACCATTGTTGCCTAAAATTAACATTTTGTGATAGATACTTTGACATGTTCCATCACCTCATTTTCAATGAGATTCAGATCTGTGATTTTCTTCCATGCAAGATAGTTTGAAGCCCCAACCAATTTGTTGTTTTCCTCAAAAAGACATTTTGACATATTCAGATGTGGACATAAATATACTTACTTGATAGGATGCTCCTTCTTGTTTCTTTCTTGATGTTGATGATGATATAGAGGATAGAAAACTTCTCCCTGATGAAGGTAGTTTTCTTCAAGAATGATCCTTGAGAGTGGGATGACATTGCCTTTTGATCTAGCTTCCTTTGGATAAATGGTCTTGAAAACACTTTAAGTTAAGTAGATGTAGGGTTTTGGCCTTCTCCCTTTTGATGGTGATTCCAATACTTCTTTGTAGACTTCTTTGATCTAGGGTTTTGACTTCAAGATGATCTTCGCTTTGATGCCTTCCTTGAGATTTGATCATTTAGTGTTCCTTGATAAGATGCCCTTCTTTGACTTAGTCACCTTAGCTCTGATACCAAGTTGAGAAATGTAGGGCTTAATAATTATGTGATTTCTCTTCTATTTGTAACTGCTTGTGAGTGCTTTTTACTACTTTAGATTAAGATCTTCTTTTACTTAGGTTATTAGTGTTCTTCTTCATCAAACAACTACCAATGCATAAACCATAAAGAGACAAGAGGCACAAAATATAGGCTATCAGCAGGGCCAAAACCTCTCACTCTTTGAGAGGAAAACCCGCACAAATTATTTTTCTTATAGAGATTCCAATTGACGAATACCAAGACCAAGACCCTTGACCTATTTACCACTGTAAGACCAAGACACAAAGCTCTCTTGATGAAGTCCTTCTTCCTTGAGTCAACAGTAGTCAACCTTCTGCTTTCTCCTTCTTCTCAACTTCTCTTTAACTTCGGTTACTTCAGACCTTTATTAGTTTCAATCTCCTTGAAATAGGCCCTCTTTGCATGTTGATTCCTTCTAGCTTCCCTTGGCTTCCTCTTGTCTTGACTTTCTTCCAACTCGGCTGCCTTATTGGAACTAGTTCTTTCTGCAATAAGTTTCCTTTACTTCCTTTGTATGTGTGCCTTCAAAACAGACCCAAAACAAATCCAAGAGATGCCCAAAATAACTTCGCTCTTCTTTCTATATTTACGCTAGCTATGAGGCCTTCCTTTTTGACCTTTGCACTTTTGGTTAACTTCAAACCTATACCTCACACTTCAGACTATGATGACCAAAAATCTACCTTTGAAATGAAGCTAAGCACTCCTATTTATAGTCGTTTGCCTCTGTAATTAGCCAACATGAGTATGTGAGCCAACATGTCCTCAAGGGGAGTTAATTAATTCAATATTGAAGTCGACTTGTAGAAGTGGTCTTGTGCTTGTCTTGGAGGGCTTTTATACTAATTTAATGACTCATAGAAATGTGTAACATGCCCAAGAGGGTCCTTCATACATGACATTGACTCAATTTAACTTTATGACCAATCCTAAGGACTCACAATGGGAGTTATACTAAAATAAAATTCCTTACTCAGGAAACCCATTCGACAAGCATTACAACAATAATTTTATTTTTCTTCTTTTCATCAATTACATAAATCACAGTTACACATCATTATGAAGACCAAACCTAGTTACTTTTCAACAGGCAGAGGGCCTCAAAAATAGAGTGAGATGGCCCAGGATTATCTGAACCAAGCGAATCTATAGAAGAAGATCGTCAAGAGGACAGCAAGGCTAAAAGAGGCTAGCCAAAATTGTTATAGCAGATTGTGGTGGACAGCAAGGAAGGTAGGGCAATAAGTGAGGCAAAGGACAACCCAGTACAAAGGTGAGAAGACTTGGAGGTTATGACTTATATTGAAATCTTGGATAAGAAAGTTCTAGGGTTTGTGGGATGAAACTCTAGAGCAAGACTTGCAGCACTAAATGCAAATGGAGTTGGTGTGATGCATACTTGGATTATCACCTTGATAGCATGTGGAATGACTTTGTGTTGATGCTACCTTGTTGTTAAGCATTTGGTATGGCTAGATAGCTTGATTAATGGCTTGCTAAGCCCAATCTGCAAGATGAATAAGCAACGAATCTAAGCTTGATGAGATTGCATATGGACTTCATTACGGAGGAAAGGATCAAGAGGGAGTTGACAATTCCCTATAACACTCAGTTATTTCTTCCTCAATCAAGAAATAATTACTTCATATCTATCTCCCTTCATTATTGTTATTTTTCCTTGGCGAGCCTCTTGTCTTTGTATTTTTTTGCTTGGTTGTAATTGTTTCTTCCATGACCTCATGAATGAGATTTGCAAGTACATTGTGAAGGTTGCCAAGGCAATGATTTTGGCAGCATTGGGAAGAAAAAAGTAAATTTTATGGCAAGATGGTTCTCCTAGTAAGGAGTACAAGGATATTTTTTGCTCCAATCTTTTATTGTTAGGTTCTTGTATGGCCTAAGGGCTCGAGCATAGACTCAACAAGAGTGATTTGTATTCGAGAGGGAGAAATTGTACAGACATCCAGGACCATGCTAGATGACCGAAAGAGCTACTAGAACCAAAGGAGCAAATAGTGAGGCAGAGTGGAAGCAGCAACCTTCCAAGAGGATGGCATGGGTTGAGACAGGAGGTCTCTAGGAGGCCTTCTTTTGAAAAATCCATGTCAAGCAGTGACAGAAGGACATGCTTATGTGACGAAGGGAGCAACAACGGCAGAAGTACTTGCTTACATGACAGAGGAAGCAGTAATGGAAAAAGGACTTGCTTACGTGACAAAGGAAGCAACAATGACAAAAGGATTCACTTCCATGACTGAGGGAATTGTTAAGACTACAACAGGAAGACCTGCTTCAGTGTCAGAGGGAGTTGACCTCGGAGATTGAAATGAATATTTATTGGGATTGGAGATTCAGATTTGGTGCATCTCGCGATGTATAAGCAATTGATTGGATCCTTGATGTCCCTAGTTAACATCGGGCCAGATATTTGCTTTGTCGTGAGCACCTTGAGCCAATTTATGGTCGAGTTGAGGGATGTACATTGGGTTGCAATGAAGCATGTGTTGAGGTACCTACATGGTATAGTTGGATATGGTTTGAGATATGTTTCGGGTGGTGAAGTAAGGCTATAGGAATATACAAATTCTGCTTGAGCAGGAAGTGCAGAAAGAGGACATCGAGGATGTTGCTTCAGCTTGAGATCCACTACGATATCTTGGTTCAACAGGAAGTAGATTTTTGTCGCACTCTGGAAAGCAGAAGCAGATTATATCACAGCCAATGTCGCAAAATGTGAAGCAGTGTGACTTCATAAACTTCTTTCAATACTACTTGATCAAGTCACTTCATCCGAGACATGGTGCAGAGAGTAGCAATGGAGCTCCAGTACATATACATTGGTCAGCAGATTGTAGACATTCTCATCAAGCCTCTCTCTAGAGTGAAGTTTGTATACTTCAGAGACAAGCTTTATGTGATGCAGAATGTCTCCCTCGTCGACAGGGAGTGTTAATGTATTTGCAAGATCAGGTAGACCATCTCTTGAAGCCAGAAAGGACTTTTGTTGGGTCATTAAGGACGACGAAGTACAGATGTCTTTGCAAAATCGAGCAGACCATCTCTTGAAGCCATAAAGGACTTTGGTTGGCTCATAAAGGACTTTGACTAGAAGTGAATGGCCCAGGGAAATTACAAGATTGGACAAATCATCTCCTAAGACGCCAGAAGGACTTGGCTAGGTCATAAAGGAACTTGACTAGAAGAGATAGATGTAATTCACCTGAGAAGTCATAAAGGATCATGGTTGAGGGTGAATGGTCCAAGGGAAAATTCTCTCCTAAGAAGCCAGAAGGACTTGGCTATCATAAAGGACTTTGACCAGGGGAGATTGATACACTTACCTGAGGAGCCATAAAAGACTTTAGCCAGAGGTAAAAGGACCTAGAAACTCACACTGCCACTCCAGGTTGGAGTGATTTATAGACATGCATCAACATAGCAAGCTCATGAACTTTACTTATGAAGGAGAACTTTTAGCTAAGGGGAAATCTATTGCAACCAAGGAGAATGCCTCCCTCACTAAGAGGGAGTGTTGATTTTTGCGTAGCATCAGGAGGTATTCTCGCATGCCAAGATGCCTCCTAAGTCAGACTAGAAGATTTATGAAAAATTAAAATTAAAATTAAAATTAATTTTTTTATTGGGCTTTATGTAGGCTCAAAATGCACAAGTCAACCCAGTTCATTAAGGGACGTGTCCCTAGGGGTAAATGCACACATTTGACTTGTATATATATACAATGTAACATCTTAATTTGACCGATTTGTATCACACATCTCTCTTCTATAGTAGCCACACATGGGAGCAGATATAGGACGAATTGACCGAAGTTTGGACTTTGATTTTAGCACAAATATCTAAATAATTTTGGAATTGTAAACCTTGCTGAAGAAAATTTCTCCTAGAATAAGAGTTCTTGGGTTTTCTCCCAAGTTTGGGTTCCCTAGGGAAAATTTGTTGTCTTTATTGTGCATGGTTGTCTCTTTATGATCTTATCATTCTCACTACATTACCACTGAGATTTTATGTGTATAATTGCTCAATGATATTAATGGCATAAAGATAGATTGTATAGAGATCATTAGGTAGTAATTGTCAAATCAGAAAATCGGTTTCTATTATGTATCTTGTAGGAAATTCAACACCTAGGACAATGACATATAAGGTATTTTATGTTCTTAAACGCAAATTTTGTTGAAGCCAAACCTTAAATTACCATGAAAATAAAAAAATTTTAAAATTTTAAAAGATTGACACACAAGTACTAAATATTGAGCATATGGAATCAAGAAATGACAAGGTCAAAGGTGGAAGGCCTTGGTTGGAGAGAAAGAGAGAGAAATCCTCTCAATCAAACCTTAGCAATTATCAATAAATTAGATATTTAAGGTCAAGGAATGCTATTATAAGTTTCCTTGATGGATACTAGGTGATAGATCTTGTGAGGGATTGTTACCCGCCAAAATGGGTAAACCCCATAGGAGAAAACTTTTTCTCCTATATTGGATAGCCAACCAGCCAACAACCTTACACATTTGCTCATTAAAGATGATATGCCTCTCTCCTCTGCCATCTGCACCAATCATACACCTCTCACCATCTGCCATTCCTCTTGGATGAAGGTGGGCTACCACTCAACAGGGACTTTGATCATTTTGCAATCGAGTGCTTTTACTTGGTTTTTTGGGAATTTAATATGGATAAAAGGGTGATCTGGATGATTGATTGATCTTGACTGTAAACTTGTTCTCTCACCTTACCAGGGGGGTTAATCTTTAGCCCTAGTCCAAAGGGACCTCTCCTAAGGCCTTAGGGTTATAGGAGTGGCACCACTTGGGCAACTTGAATTGAAGTAGCATGCCCATTCCCCTTTACCATACTTAATATTTTACATCTCCCAATATTTCCTTTGATATCTTCTCCATTCTCCAGGTTAACTGTCATTGGTTCATTGGGATTGAGCACTCTCTTATCCACATCCTTGAGTTAGGCCAAAAAACATTGTCCTAGAGGTTGATGCAACTAAAAGAATGAAAAAAGCATAAGATTGTCACAATGGAAGAAAAGAAAAGTTAAAATGCAAAAGATGGTCGGGACATAAGTTAGCGTGTGGGAAAGGCCTAGCATGAGCTCTACCCTCCTCATTAGCCATCACCCGGTTCCTGAGCACTAGATGTTCCATCTCATCAAAAGGAACCCTTGCATGTCCCAACCCTTATGAGCGAGAAACTATCTCAAGGGGTAAAACAAATGCAATGTCATAAAGAGCAAGCTTTGATCCTTGAGTTATGCACCAAAATAAAGAACATTATCAAAAAGAAGTAAAAGGCACATCATATGGGTGGAATAAGAAGGCCGAGAAGGATAACTCATGCCTTTACAATTACTCCCTCCATTACATCTATACACTAAAGATGTGGACTCCCATTAGTCGGTCCCCTGACCA
The DNA here is from genome assembly GCA_000404065.3 of Pinus taeda. NCBI lineage: Eukaryota > Viridiplantae > Streptophyta > Pinopsida > Pinales > Pinaceae > Pinus > Pinus taeda. The sequence goes on from APFE030571544.1 coordinate 147,181, forward strand.
TGGCACTTCAACATGAAGCTCTTCCCCTCCATTGCCACTTACTCGCATTAAGAACTATAGATAGAAGAGTTGACCCTGGAAATGCCACCTCCACCTAGGGGTTGGAAGCACTCAATAGGGTTAACTACTTATCCAACCCTACAAAGGTAGGGAACACTTTTACAAGACTTGCTCTAGTTAGATATTTGAAGGTGATCCCGATTTGAAGTATTAATATGCCCTTAACACTTAAGCATGGTCCACTTAAATGCATTTATGATCTTAGTATATAATAGATGGTTGCTTTCACTTGAGTTTGAGATAGTTTTGCCTGGTGGTCCAAAGCAGTTGAGGCCTTGAGGACACTTTACTCCACATTATGCCTAGGCCACATCACGCTTCCAAAAAGCGTGATGATTTGATAGATGTAGCATAGTCCATTTATAGCAGAGCGTTCAACACTTTCGCAACCTAGACAATTGATGGATTTCCAAGAGCACCCCTAAGTTCCATAATGTTGAGCTTATCTTGCTTGGCATGGAGAATTCTTGATGATGTACCAGTGGACCAAGCATGTGTAATATTTCTAAGTGGAAAATAACAGTAAATACCAAAAGCATGAACTAGGAACAACAACTAAAATTAAAGTCCAAACACCCAAATAAGAACACCATAGAAAATAAGCAGAATAACTAAGCAATTTTATTAATCAATGGGAATCAATACATAATGAATAAGAACAATGGAACCTGGGCTTGCTATGGAAACCCCAGTAAAATCTTGTTGACACAACTATTGAAATGGCTCCAAACTGATAATGGACACTGCCCAGAAAATTTGCTATAGGCTGGCAAATGGAACTAGAAGTTCTACTCAAAATAATGCCTGAAATGCTATGAAATTGCAGCCACGAGCTCCTCTCCTCAAACACGAAAATGCCCCTGAAAAGGTATGGCTTATACTTGAAAAATCGTATAAAATTAGTTGGAGACTCCTCCCAATAAATCCATAAAAACCCAAAAAGAGTTTGGGTTGAATCCACCAACCCCCGATGACCGCCAACAACTACAAATTGCCCAACTTGGCTAAAAAATGCCCCACATCCTTGATATTATTGAATTAAGCCCAAATACACCATTGGAAATCTCTCCCAACTCTAGCTAAATTCTCCCTTGAGGTAAACCTCCAATCTCCAACCGTTATCTCTCCTCAATGGCCATCTCTATCTCATCCCGATAGGCTTTGGGGTGCCTATACGAAGTAGTGATGACCGCATTCACTCCGTGCTCCAACTCAATAGTGTGCTTGAACCCACGATCTAGTGGTCTGCCTGGTGGGATCTCCTCAAAAAACCCCTGGTGCTCTCCAACAAGGCCAGTGTGTTTGGATGCACAAACCGTGTCGGAGCCCTTGTCTCTTCGATCCTCAGCTCCACTACGTGCTATATCCCCATGTCGCAAATCTACTTCCATCATGTGAGCAAAGACTGTCTGAGGTGGATAAGAGTGCATTTCCCTCAACACTACCAGCTGCCCATCTGGGCTTGTGAACTCCATCTCTAACTTCTGTAAATCAGTGGTGACCCTCCCTAGTGAGTACAACTAGTGGACACCCAACACTACGTTGGTGTCTGGAACATCAACCACGAAGAAATGATTAGTAACTGCGTAGTTCCCCATCGTCACAGTCAAGTCGGGGACATACTTCGTGCACTGCACGGTCCGATCCCCTGGCACCAATATGGAGAACCCCTCAAAAGTCTCTGTGTGAATGCCCCTACGCTCCACCATTTGGGCATCGATGAAGTTGTGGGTGGCCCCATTGTCTACCAGGACTGACACCTGTTGCCCTTGTACCGTCCCCTTGATCCTGAGTGTCAAATACTTCAGTACTCCCCGAATTGAAGCAAGGACTCCCCCTGATTGGGCATACGGTCCTCCTCTAGGTGGTGGTGGTCCTCCCGATGATGGTCCTCCCTCATCTCCTTGCTCTACTCCCATATCGAACTCCTCATTCGACTCACTATTTGAATACACCTCAATGTAATGGGCCTTGCCCTTAGTGCACTTGTGCCCAAGGCTCCTGGCACATGAAGTACAGTTTCCTCCTCCTGAGGTCTCTCCAGGTCTCCTCATCCATCTATCCACGTCCTCCATCCCTCTAAGGTGAGCTAGTGTCTTAGTTCCCCTATGGGGTCGTGGGTCTATTGGGGACAAAAGCCCAAGTCTTGGGCAATGCGCCAACCATGTCTCGAGTCCTAGAGATAGCATTCATCAATGGTATAGGCTTGTAAGCCCTCACCCAGCCACGCAGTGGCTCAGCAAGTCCCTCCATAAACAGCATGATCAACCGAGCCTCTGAGATGTCAGTCACCATCACAGCCAATCTCTGAAACTCTGTAATTTAGGCCTTTGCGCTACCAGTGTGCCCCAGATGGGCTAACTCCCTAAAATGTAACTCTGGGTCCTTCCTCTCAAACCTCTCCAACAGCCTCTGGATGAACTCAGTGTAAGAAGTGATGTGTATATGTCCCAATGTGATCAGCCCATGGTACCACCACTCCTGGGCATCCCCCTCCAAGTGAAGAGCAACAAATTCGGTCTCCTGCATGGGGTTTAGGTGAAAGTATGTGTCTAACTGTTGAACCCAAGCTCTGGTTGAGCTCTTGGCCGACCCATCAAAGTTAGCGAGTGTAACCTTCCCTGCTATCTTTTGCATCTCCAGGTTAGAGGGTCCCCCTCGGTAGTGTGCTCTCGCCCCAGTAGTACGTCTCTCCTTGAGATGTATGTACTCCCCAAAGGACATCACTTGCTTAATCCAGGCATCCAATCCCACATACTTGTCAAGATCGGGTGCAACTGAATTGACCAAGTCTGCAACCGGGTCTAACTCCCTCTCTGATTTTGATTCATCCACAAAGTGAGGCATAGTGGGACAGCCAGCCTGCCCACGCTAAGTGTTTGGGGGTTGATAGGTATGGTTGCCCCCTCTTGCTCTGGAACCTCCATCTCCGTGGGGCTCCCCCTTGGGCCTCCCATTCATCTACGACCCCGTCACTTGTTGCATCATGAGCTACCCTTGCCTCAACATTTGTTGATTGGTTCTCAACAGTTCCTCTAGAACCTGGTTTTGGCCCCCTTTCCTAGGCTACTCATAGTCTCCTTGGTTGTCCATCCGCCCTCTGATATGTTCCACTTCAATGCCTGAAAATGGATCTAGACCCTCTTCTCTACCTTGACCCCTACCTCTGCCTCTACCACGACCCCTTTGGAAAACCAACCCTTGATACCTTGGTGGCATTACCTGCGCTTGTTCCCCACTCTGGCCAAGAAGATGCTTTGATACCACTGAAATATTCTTAATGGAAAAATTTATAGTCATAACAAAACATGCAAGACAATTTAGCATAAAAAAATTCAATAAACACCAATAAACCAAAAATGCTCCCAAACACACCAAAATGGGCAATTTTATTATATATAACTGCCAGAGTACAATGTGAAATAGAAAGAGTGCACCTGGGCTTGCACAAGGCAAGCTACAAGCCTCAGGTGGTCGATATATCAATGCCCAACTGCTGCAGGAGTTTATCTTCCAGAAATTTGTGCTGGCCCAGGTAATTCTGCACTGCTGGCTGTGTTGAGACCCTGATTTGACCTCTCAAATATGCCCAGAAAATTCTGCAAAATTAGATCTGAGATCCTTGTCAGAAACCCATAAAAGGTTTTCTCTATTTTTGAAGCTCCAAAATTGACCCCAAATTCCCAGCACTTCTTCACTACCAGTAAATTTCGGCCTGCAGGAAATTATGTCTTTACAGCTCTCCAAAATTGTGCAAAATCTCCCCTTGGCTCCCTTTCAACTCCCACAAAACAACCCAGCTCCAAATACCACTAACCAAGACCACCCACAACAGTGCTCTCTCAATTACTGCATACTACATAGGCCTGGGCAATAATTGCATAGGCTCAGCAAGTGAAATTCGTACTGGTGAGATTGGCTCACTTCTACTCTACAATTCCCTCTTCTCCTCCAGCAAATTCTGCAAGTAGTGTCCAGCAAATGTTGTGGCTTCTAACTCCTAGCACCAACTCCCCAAAGGATAGCGTAGCTCTGATTTTGCGTCCCATCCTATCTTAGAAAATTCATGGCACCTGTGCTATGCCTCTCCCTGCTTCCACAAGATAATGGTGATACCTTCCTAGGGTGGCACTCGTAGTCCACTGAAGAGAAGGGGGAGTTTCCTCCTTGGGAAACTCTAGTGCTCAACAGCACTTGTGACTCAGCAGAACAGCTTGAGCAACAAAAAGTCTGTCAAATGATCAAAAGCCCCAAATGATGTTGCCTTCCTCTTATTTATACTTGCTGGTCCTTTGCCTCATGTGGGACCCTCCAATAATTTCGACCTCCTCTAAGCATTTCAAAATCCTTTACTAAGTGGTGTGTATTTTGTGAGAGAGTGGTCCCCACATTCCACTAAGAAATAAAAAGACTTTGACCCACTTTTCCTAAGTGCCTCTCCAAAAATTACTTTAGCCCCCAAAATAAAAATAAAAAAATTAACAAAATTGGGTTTTCCCTTTAGCAAAATATTTAGGAAGGGACATTACATAAACATAGCAATTCACAAGTTGCTAAGCTGCAGCCCTAGTTTTTCTTTTCTAGCTCAGGAGTCAGAAACTCATTGTAACTTAAAGAATAACAAGGATACTCTATTGGTGGTTCCTATCATTAATTTTCATAAGGAATCAAGCCTTTATATACATTATGTTGGATCCATGGAACACTTCTTAAAGCGGGAACGTACCACTTCTTAAAGCGGGAACCAATTCTCGAGGAATCAACCATTTAAACAATAATGGACAGCCCAATAAATGGATCTTGTTGACAACCCCTTCCATAATGCAAACATATGCAACTATTTAATATCACTGTTCTGAAAATGAGTCCAAATGGACTCAACTGAGTTGACAGCTGACCAAACCAACTCAGCCTTCAAATTGGTTCGGTGGGCTAGTTTGGTGTCAAACCGACCAAGTCAGAATGACTCAGTGAATTCTGTACCAAACCAGCCCTACTTAGCCAAGTAGATCTAGGAACCCCCAGTGTGGCCTTCACCTAGGAATTAAGAAAAAAACAAAAACAAAAAACCTAATCTCTAGACCCTAGAAATATGTTAAGATAGAACCCCCCCCCCCCCCCTTCCAGCAATTTGCCTCATGCATCTCTCATTGAGCATTTGTTAACATTTGGAATTTTGGAGCACTACTGGAATCTTGAACAGAAGCTATGAAGCTTGATCTTGGAGATGGTTTGGCAAAACTCCCAGCCCAAGTATACGATATGTGTTTTAAGTTTTGTACTTTGAACTTTCAAGTTTCAGCCTGCTACCAGTTTGAAGTTATAATTAAGAACTTTGCATAATAAGAATTTAAGATAGGGTTTTCAATGTTGCATATTTGAATATGCACATTGGAATTTTACCATGGCCCCAAAAGTCATAGTCTAGAGACCTTGCTAGGATCCATGCGGATCTTATTGATGAGCAGATTTATTGCAAATATTACAAGAAATGCATAGAATGTTCAATGGAGGGGGAACTGGTAGGTTGAGAGAACACGTGGCTGGTATAGGAGGCCAAGTTGCCCCATGCATGGCCCCATTAGAGGAGATTGGACATATTAGATTGGAATTGCAAAGTCAACTTACAAAATTTGAAGACAAGGTTAAGAATAAGGAGATTGTTGTAGCATGTTTTTCAGACTCTACATCCTAGAGGCCATTTAGAGCTGCATTGATTATATATTTTGTCGCTGAAATGTATTGCACTCAGTGCCATTTTGAAAAATTTTGATATATTCACCCTTGCATGAAATATGCATCAGCAGACATTACTTAGCAAATCTTTAAAATAATTTTTAAAGATAAATCTAAATATTTATGTATTGTTTTAGTAAACCATGTCATTGAAATCAAATAAGTCCAAGTTGACCCTCGACCAGTTCTGAGTGCAAGTCCAAGTTGACCCTCAGCCGATTCTGAGTCTGAGTTCAAGTCCAAGTTTTAAAACTATGCTTAATATACACTCATTCTTCTCTAGCAAGTGTGGGAAGATCAAGCATTTGTTGAAGAAATATTATATAATGTTATGAAGTTACATATGATCATCATGTAACTACATAGACTAAAACTCATAGGGAACCAAATTTACTTCCATAAATCAGAATATTAGTGCTGATAAGAACCAATCAGTTGAAGGGGTGGCAGGAGTGAATGGGGTGTCGGTATGCCTTGGAGGACAAGAAGAAATAGTTTTTTGATGGAGACTCAAATAATAAAGCAGGCATATGCAGTCTACCAAGGAATCAAGCAAGCCATTGCATTAAACATTTAGTAAATTAATCATCGTGGGAGCTTCCTCACTTATTATCAAGCACCTTCACTATAATTCTCTTCTTGCAGATGATAATCTTAAGACTATTTTCCAAAAAAACTGATATGCTCTGAACCACATACAGGAATACCAAGCACTTCATGTTTTTGACACAAAATAACCAAAAGACAGATTTGCTAGAAAATTATGCCACACAGCAACAAGAAGGAACTCTTGAAATCAATGAGATGGGTTTTAGTACCCCAATCCCTTGGATGGTCATTAATAGTAAGAATCAAATGACAAATGGTGGCATGCAATCACACATTGGCAACTGGAATAATGGGCAATCATTTCACCACTCCTCTGTGACTCCCTTCCACTCCCACCCCACGCTCCTTGCACCTATCACAGCACTGCACACAGCCAGTCAGCACAATGTATGAGTTTAATCATTTGCATAAATTCCAAATCACATTCAGGAAGCCGCCCCTGACTTGCTTGGCCATCACCCTGCTTAATTTAGCAACAGCAGCAAGGATTTCAGTCATCGACATTCCAGATTGAATACAGTCTCCAGGTGATTCATCTCTCTGCTGTCTTCAATCTCATTCCAGCATCAACTCTGGTGAACGGTGGGGCAGAAGGGATCTTTCCCTGTTGGGCTCTGCTTCCATGACTGTCTCCTTTGCTTTTCCCAGAGGGAGAGCTCACAGTGAATCAAGGTTTGGGCTTTAATTGGAGAGAGTCAAGCCCAGCTTTCCTCCTGGTAGATATGGCTCAGTACTACAAGAAAAACAAGAAGGACATTTCTTGCAGCTATGCAGAAGAAATTGAGGATTTGCAGCATGAAATAAATCAACAGAGATATGGCTCAGGACTACAAGAAAGACAAGGACATTTCTCGCAGCTATGCAGAAGAAATTGAGGACTTGCAGCATGAAAGAAATCAACAGCCTCAACAAGCACAATTGGCAGCGATTTGGTCTACTACAATGGACATCATCATCAGTCAAATGCACAAAATAGGAAGTATGGAGGACAAAATAGATGCTCTCAGGAATCATATAGAAGACTTGAAATTCTCAAGGCAGCAGGATCCGGTGTCCAAAATCATCTGCTCTCTCTATCAGTTCTTCCTCTCCATCTCTGCCTTATCTGATTATAGAACCACAGTCAGCTCCACCCACAGGTTGGGCCAGTAAACCCCCCATCTAGTTGTCATATGCAAGCAAAAACCAATTTTCCACCAAGACTCCGGGACTGGGCGACATGGGTGCAGGGAGATGCAGAAGGGGTACGTGTGGGAGTACCCTCAAATTTTAGGGAAATTTAGTGGGGACAGGGTGACGTTGGGGTATATATATATATATATATATATTCAAACTAATATTCAATAATGAAAGTATAAATACATTGATCCATACATAATTCAATTAAATAATGAAATACACTGATCTATACTCATCATTCCTACTAATGTATATATAATCCATCCATACACCACAAGATTCAATAATGAAATACACTGATCCATATTCATCTTTCTACACTCTACATTGATTTAAAATTTAAATTCATCATTCAATCATTCTAGAATCTATTTAGTAAAAAGCAAAATAGACTATAGTAGATACTGAAGTCCGAAGACTAGAATGGTAAATTGATATAACTAGAACTCAAAAATAGTAAAGAGTGATGTGTCAAAGAATCAGTGTAATGTCATCAACATCTAGAGTCAAGACTCGAAAGTTAAAACTGAAAATTAAAAATGCAAAATGAGCATTGAAGCAATGTTGCAAACATCGGCATCGGGATAACAATTGGCAAGGGTCTGGAAAACCAAAAAATCGTAAAAATCAGGAAAATATCGGAAAAAAATCGGCAAACGTCGGCAAAATTAAGATACCATAAAAATATCATTAAAAATCGGCAAACATAGGCTAGGCCAAAAAATCGTGATTTTGAGATAAAATCGGGATGTTATTGAGATGTTCGCAACACTGCATTGAAGTAGCATCGTGGGGGAGGAGAGTCAACAGTTAACTGGTAAGTCAGATAGCATTGTTTGCGAAGCCAAGTAAAGGTAAGCTTGGTAAGTCAAATGAGTGAGTTAGGGATTGCAAATTAGTTTAGAGTTTGATATTTGTTATGTATTTTTCTTTTTAGTTTTAATTTTATTTTATTTTTTTTAATTTCAAGGGCTACTAGACAAAACTGAGGGGGACATGTCTCCCCTCAAAAAGGTGATTTTGGGCTTCCTGCTCTTGATTAAATACTGGTTACAGACCCTCATACTTGATAGAAACCAATGGAAACATTGTAATCCCCCCAATTATGAAACCTTGAAAACTGTTAAGTCCGCTGAATTTCGAATAGGATATGAAATCCTATTTTCTCCATATGAAGTCCGATGAGGTTGGAACCACTCTCAAACATCCTAAGTCATTTCATGGTAATGTTAAAAATTTATAAAGGAGAATAACAATTTTACTTTAAGAATTTAACATTACCATTAAATACATAGCATTAGTAGGGCCCCAAGGTTGAATATTAAGTTTTTTCACTCATAAATTATTGTTTTCAAGCAAAATTAAGGGACACCTAGCCATTTCTGAGGGGGGGCACCCAAAAGCACCCTTTTTGGGGAGTCGCACCCTCACATTGGGGAAACTTCCCCCCTTGTGTATTCCCGTGTCTCCCCAAAAGGAGGACATGGGCAAACGTTTCCCCATACGTCCCCCTGCCCCAGGTGAATGGGGTGTGATGGATGCGTGCACCCAACCCTGGGGGACGCATCCCCATGGAACACTGGTAAAAATATGTCAAATTTTGGGCACATTCTGTATAGTATACACAATCAGGAATAAGAATTAATAAATTATGATGTTTTTGGATTGATGTATTGTATAAAATATTGGCCTTTGATCATGCCTGGAGATCATGGCCAGAGGACAGATTTTGATGTAACTATGGTGCACTGCTGCACCCCCGATACAGATTTATATTAAATAGATTTCTTGGTTATGGTTGAAGAAAAAATTACCATTCAGTTGAAATCAAGATTCAAAATGCAGGGCCTGAACATCATGGATGATGCTATAAAACTTGCCAGTCACAGTTGGCTCTATTTTCAATGCCACAAAAGCTTTATATGGATAAGATGGAATATCATCAAGAAAATTTGATTGGAAATGGAATGGCCACAAAAGTAGAAAATTAAAAGGAATGCTCAAAATATTGAGAAAACTATTCCAGTCTCAAAAAACTAAATTACCATCAATTACACATATAAACACAGAGACAGAGAACTTATCCAAGTGATCACAAATAATAATACCATCCAACAAACTTCTAAAGGCTAGGACTTCTCTTCAAATGACAAATAATTTCTTTTCATCACGTGACAAAACCCACGCAAGAGTGATACATATTGAAAAATAGCAAATAAAGAGATGTGCATACCTCACCAGCCCGGACCAATATGTATGAACCAACTTCCAAATCATGCACAGGAACACGTTTGGAAGCCATTGAGGAAAACTGATGAGGTACTGCTGAATCAAATGCATCCAAAACAAGAGCGAACTCTGGATTGCTTTCCTTTAGTGCCTTGACATCACCCATTGCTCGCTTTGTGTAATATTCCTCCGCTACATGGACAGTTCCCTCAGAGACATGAGGAGTACAAGTAGAGGAAACACTAGCACCCTGACACTATATAGAAAATAATAAAGAAAACAGTGCACCATACATATTCAAAGTCAATAGTCTCCGATCTTACCAATATGAGCAAGGTTAAACATGGCAAGAAGCAAACCACCTTCAAGGCTGTTTCCCATAAACACAGATGCAAATGCAGCTAAAGTCATGAGAACGTGGATATTGACTCTGCCACCAGCAATGTCAATAGACGCATCAAGTGCTGCTGATATCTGTGCATTTCAAAATATTGTACAGCTGAGTCTTTTGCTCCAATTCAAAAATAAAATGGAAGAAAGCTCTTCTCTACTCTAAAAGTAGCACATCTTCAAAATGCATAAAAGGAGCACCCTCTGAGAAATGCAGGACCAAAAGCTCAGTGCACAGATGCAGCATTATCTCTAAAGGATAAAGAGCAACAATTTATTTATTTAAATTTGAGTTTGGATAACAGAAAAGCACCATACTTCCAGCCTTCATATATGATAGATCATTTTCTTATTAAACCACCATACGGTTTCGCAAGCTATTCATTCACAGATTTTAACTTTCTTGTGATTAAATTTCTACAACAGCCAACACCTTCCATTCATGCACTGCAATTTTCTCTGCATCCACTATTTGTTACTAATAGTTATTTGCCTAAAATGCAATATAGTTGCAATCTTGCTAGAACTTAGAAGCATATGCCTTGTTATAAAGAACTCGAAAAATCTTATATAGCTAAAACAACAGTTTCAACACTCACTGTTAAGAACAGACAACCCTAGGCTAGAAAAATTTGAACAAGCTTCCAATAAGATACGAATTATGCATAAGAACAAGATTATGTAAACAGAAGCAAGAGAGTGAAAGACAGAAACTCCGAATTAGGATCACAAAATCATTCATAAACAACTGAGGTCACTCAAGAATTTAGGGCTTTCTTTTTCTTTTTGTTCTCTTAGCTTAGGTTTTCTATTGTACTTTTGGGATATGACTTTTTCACTCCCCTTATCGCCACTTCGGAAGGCACAATTGTACTCATTGTTTTGTGAGCACGAGTTGGTGAGATAAAGCAATAGAGAGCACAGATTTGTGCGTTTGTGAGCTTGTGAGAGGATCAGCGTACCAAGAAGAGGCTTGTGTGCAGATTTATAGCAGAATTTCCTTGGGATTTATGCAAGGAAATAGGGAAGCAGGGATCAAAGTCTTGCAAGGAGTGTTTTAGCTTAGTACAAGCACAAAAAACCAGATTGGTTTCTATTGAAACAAGATTATTTTTGTAAGAGAACTATTGCTCATTCTTCTATCAATAAAATTCTCAATCAAGCAGAGAGTTTTCCAGCTGGGTTCCCTAGAAAAATAGTGTTTTGCTACTGTGTGACAGTGATTTATTTATGTTCTATTCCACTGCAAAATAAGTAGAGAAAATTATGTGCCTTGGGTTACAAGTTAGTTTCAGATTTGTTCATTCAAGTAGACCAAAATTTTCATGGATTTTCTACATGGTATCAAAGCAAGGAACAGAATAACGACTAGCACCAAGATTGATTAATAGATCCAAAAGTGCATTCATCATAGGAAAACAAGCCTAGGAGCTGAAGACCTTAGAAGATCGAGCTGAATAGGAGGGGAGAACGTGTTATGTTCTGGTTTTGTCTCAAGTTCTAGTGCAAATCGAAGGAGGAGAGCTGGCCGAAGTTCTGCAGTTGTTTGGAATGTTGGTTTGGGGCTGGATATTCTGCATTTTGGCATGAGGATCTCTTGGTGTTTAGTGAGGACAAGATCCCTAAATTTTTAGGACAGAGGAGGCCGCAAGGTCTGGAGTCAAAATAGAATTTAGGGCCGAATTTTCTTGACCATCAACGCAGGAAGATACCTAAGGCCGAGACCTTTTAGTGACCCTAGAACTGTGTCCGAGTTGTAATGGAGCAGTAAGCTGGTACAGGGGCCGAGAATCTCAAGGGTTGTGCTGAAGAAAACAGAGGAGGATGCAAGGTATGCATGTATTGTTTTATGTTGATGAATGCTAAGGTGGATAGGTTTGTCCAGAAGGATTTGGACATAGTGGGCAGAACTGTGAGGAGAGTGACAGTGTGTAGGGTTGACTTGGAGCAGGAAGAGGAGGATTGTTCATAGGTGATGAACAGCAGTGCATGCCAGCCGAAGGTTCAGTAACTTTACAATGGGTTAAAGCATTGATTGAGGGTTGGTTGGATGCCCTAAGGATTGGCTTTTAAGCAGTCAAGAGGGCTAGTGTAACAAGCCCTAGTACAGTGAGCACGTAGGCAGACTTCTTATTGTTAGTGGGCAAATTTTGTTGTGCCCTAAGCAGCAATCTTTCAAAGCAGTTGAAAGCATGTTTAGAGGACTGATTGTGTAAGCCCTAAGTGCAGCATCTTGGTGAAGCAGGAGGTTTGTAAGTTGGCAGAGTTAGAAACCTCATGTACAGTGCTTATTAGAGGTTCTAATGGGCTATTAGGAGGCAAATTCGTGTGCCCTAGTTCAGTGGGTTGTAGGAGGGCAAACTAGTGATAATAGGGCAGTTTGACAAAGACCCTAAGAACGCGATCCTTTGGAGCAGCAGAGGACATTGTTAGTGGGCAGCTGGAAGTCCCTAAGAGCTCACAATGTTGAAGGAGCAAGAGAGCAGATAGTGGGCAATTTGAGCAACCTATGTTCAGTCTTCTTCAAGCAGCCCAGAGAGATTGATAGTGGCAAATTTAACGGTTGGGGATGCAAGTATTCTGAAGTAGCAGAAGTTGTAGTGATCAGTAGAACAAAAGGCAAAGTCCCTGCCAGATGTGTTCAAGGAGCATCCTTCCACATGAGCAGGAACAAGAAGAGTTTTAGCCACCTGAAGGAGAAGGACATGCAATTTCAGATTGAGCTAGTAGATGATGGTCAGTATGTAGCTAGAGGAGTTGGTACTGTCAGTTTTCAGAGGGAGTCAAGTAATGATGTCATCTTCAGGAGAGATAAGGCTTACCTCGGCACTTAGCTTCTAGGTGTAAGAAGCAGATAGGTGTGAGGGTGAAGAATCTCTACAAGTTGCAAGTAGAGACAGTTGCAGCCTTGAGCAGCAAGGTAGGGAGTTCTTAGAGTAGAGATGTCATGGTTGAGCGAGAGCAGGATAGAGCTCTCAAGATGGAACCTTAGCCAATATCTTCTTTAGAGTCTAGGCTAGTTGGTGTTGATTTGAGGTAGCATCGGATGTGCTCTAGCCACAAAATTTGGTGGAGAGGTTAGGGCACATGAGATCTCTAATACCCAGAAAGGGTTTGGGCAGATTCTAAACAGTTTGGGAGATATTAAAATAATTAATATTTTTAATGGAGTTCCTAAGTCTAAACTTAGGGAAATTAAAATATTAATGTGAATTAATATAAAACTGTGTTAGAATGGTCCAAAAGACATGGATCAAGCCAAATCTAATCTTAGTCATCGATTAGGGACTTAATCTACGCCGCTGATTTGTCAATGAGAAAAGTATAAGAGGAAGCTTGAGGGTCACTTGGAGAATACACCAGAGTGATCAGTCATTCTATTCTCTAGAGCGGAGTTTGCTAAGAGAGATAGAATTAGTGATCAGTTGCATCAGAGGGTAGTGAGTACGAGGCAGAGGGGCAGGAAAAGTGCTGAGAGACCAACGGAGAAGCAGAGAGAGGCAGACGAAGAGCCAGAGGGAGCCACACAGAGGCAGCAAAGACTGCGCAGAGCCAGAAGGGCCTGCGTCATCCACGCAGAGGCTACAGGAGTGATGCAGAGAGCCAGAGAGGCTGCGCAGAGCCTCAATAGGCTAACGCAGAGGGTTTCAGGCTGACGCAGAGGCCAGCAGGGTTGACGCTGAACTTCAAATTGTGCTGGAGAGGGATTTCGTGGAGCAGGCTTTCTGAATACCTGTTTCCGAAGAGAGGTACTGCCCCCATAATTTTTATCTTTGTCGAGTTAGCCAATTTGGCACCCAGTGTACTCATAAAAGAACTACTTAATAATAAAACCCTCAGATAGCTGCACCGGTTTTCCCGCATTGGGTTTTTCCGGGGATATTAATCCAAATATAACGGTGTCATTTGTGTGCTTGTTTCAATTTCCTTCAGTTGATGATCTGTAATGTGTTGAGCATGCACTTGTATTTATTTTCAGTATTTACATGGTAAATAACTTGTTAATTATCAAAACAAGTAGGTAGGAATAAATCAGTAAAGTGCATGGAGGGTTTCTAATTGTTAGACTTAAAAACTTCAACAGTTGGCAGTTGGGATGACTAGTAGGATGATGAGGAGCATAGCCCAAGGCGAGTGGAGGCAGCGACTCAGTCAAAGGCTCCCAGTATAGAAAGAGTTCAAGCCAAGTGGGAAGAGGATTTGGTTAAGGGAGATCAAAAGAGAGTTGAATCTTTTAGTATCACTTCCAACCAAATGAAATAGCCATAGAGGTACACAGGGTACATGGCACTTATGACTTAAATGATGGACTTGCAAAGCATGGTGGGAAAGAATAGGTCTTCAAATCAAGTTCCGCAGAAGAAATTAGGGAAGTATTCTAGTTCAAAGGGAGCAGTTACAGCGACGAAAAACATGGTAGTATTGGAGACAGATCCAGGAGGACAAGGTTTTTCTAGAAGCACCTTCCTTGCTAAGAGGAAGTGTTGAAAATAGTAGTGAGAAAGGTCCTTCTTTGACTTGTGCCTTAGTCAAAGAGACCATAAGCAATTTTTTTCCTTAGCGTGCACAAGTTCCTATAAGTTAAGAACCAATTCCTCTAAGTTAGGAGCTAATTCTTAAAAAATAGGATGAATTCCTAAAAGTTAGGGCGAGTTCCTATAGGTTAGGGCAGTTCACGAAGTAGTTTAACTTATGCATGGAAATAGAAGGCTCAGTTTGTTGTCTTCTAGTCCAAGTTATTTTTGGGAAAAGACAAACGAGTGCGTCCCAACATCTAATTTGAGGCAAGACAAGTTGCATGAGTTCGTTAACTCATCAGTCAGTAGTTTGAGTTCCGAAAATAGAACTTGCCAGAATTAGCTAATTTGAATTGCTTGTAAGGAGATCGAAAGGCACAGTTGTATTCATTGTTTTGTGAGAACAAGTTGGTGAGACAAAGCAATAGAGAGCACAGGTTTGTGTGTTTGTGAGCTTGTGAGAGGATTAGCATACCAAGAAGAGGCTTGTGCGCAGATTTATAGGAGAATTTCCTTGGGACTTGCGCAAGGAAATAGGGAAGCAGGGATCAGAGTCTTACAAGGAGTGTTTCAGTTGAGTACAAGCAGAGAAAACCAGATTGGTTTCTATTGAAACGAGATTGTTTTTGTAAGAAATCTATTGCTCATTATTCTATCAATCAAATTCTCAATCAAACAGAAGGTTCTCCCGGTTGGGTTCCCTAGAAAAAAATATTGTTTTCTGCTACTGTGTAACTGTGATTTATTTCTGTTATATTCTGCCGCAAAATAAGTAGAGAAAATTTTGTGTCTTGGGTTACAAGTTAGTTTCAGATTTGTTCATTCAAGCAATCAGAATTTTCGAGGATTTTCTATATGTGGCTTATTTTAATAGTTAAAGAATGCATTTTATACCAAATAGAGATTATTTCGATAGGGCACATGCACAAGACAAGGAACACAAAAGTGATGAATATTCAATTCAATGATATCCAATGGTACAAGATACATTTATAATACAAAATTGTTTCAAACATAGATTGTTGAAGATGATTATACAATTTCGGCCTAATCCCCAACCAAGGTTCAAATCTCCCGAACATATTGCCCTTGGAATCCTTGTGTTTTTGGTCACAGCCAAGTGCAAGTCCTAGGAAACTTTGGAAAAAAGAGACAACCCCCAACTTGTGGCTTCTTGGACAAAAGACTCCTATTTGACTGTTGCAAGTTGGCTACATTAATTGTATTAGTCCAATATTGGGAACAGGGAACTCTTCGCATCAAGATGAAAGGAAGCTAGTCACAAAAAAATTAGATTCTTCTATATTCACTGTAGTAAGTACTAGGTATATGCAACATATTTTGTAATTATTTGGTTCTTCCAATGGGCATCTTCGTAGGAACATTCCTTTGATCTTTAACCATGTGAACTATGTAATCTCCTAGTTCAACTCTCCCCTACACTTTTATTGTCATTTTATGTGGCATGTGCCTAGGAGCACCCAAGTATTTATTACATGCATCTGATCTCCTATGAAGTAGGAAAAAGATTATATTCTCCAACTCCTTCACTATTATTATGTTGTCATTCAGCATATTACCTGAATGTCTTTTTTCTATTAAACTTCCTTTTGCTATAACCATTTCTCAAAATGACCAGGATTATAACAATAAAAAAACTCGCCTTTGTTACTTGAGTTGGAGTCACCCTTCTTTAAAACTTCATGCTTGGTGCTGCCTTGTCTTAAATTTCATCTTATTTCTCCTTGCTAGCCAAAGCTCCGGGTTCCTACCTTTACTTTATTTAAAAAGCAAGTTCAAAGTTTCCATATTCTTCATAAGGCTTATTTCTTCGATCTTCCTGCAACAGTAACTCTTCAAGCTCATCAAATATTAAGGCTTAAATTCTTCCTGATTCGTTGAGGCTTGTTACAAATGCCTGGAAACATCGAGGAAAATTGTTAAGAGTTGTAGAGCTTATATTCCTACTTTCAATCTTGCAACCCATATCTGTAAGTTGATCTCTTAAGAGTTATATGTTTGACTCAACTAAGTCATCTTCCATTCTCAAATTGTGCATCGTATTAGAAGTCTCGTAATGCCATTATGTGCATCCTTATCTTCTTGTGAGGTCTCTAGATATTAAACATGCGGAATGATTTGCATATATCTGAGATGTCGATAATTGCAAAAACTTCAATATATAGACTACTTCTTTCTCCACATCGTATTTGGTTCTCTATCTAATATACTACGCAGTTTTCTTCTATGTCAAATATAGTTTCGAGGACGCTTTAGACTTTATGTGCCGAGTAACAACCCTCCGTCAAGAGGCCATGATGGCTTCAGGTATTTGAGGGCCCCCTAGGGAGTGTGCGGGCCCAGAAATCGAACATAGGAGCAATAACAATACCCCAACCTATCCAGACCCCTTTCACTTTTGTCTCAAATGTAACTTTTTATTTTAAAAGAAAAGGGGGCTATTTTGAACTTCAAAAAGAGTTCTGGAACAGTGGAAAATAAATAGCATATTGTAATCTTAAACTAAATGTATTATAAGAAATCTAATGCTGTCGAGAATTATTTTAAGGAATTCAAAGCTGCTGAGTATTCACTATCAGTAAGCTATTTTACTAAGAAAATGTCGAACAAAGATATATATGTACCCCAACGAGAGGAAATGCGAGTGCAATTAGGGCATTCTGAGCCGATCGTGCAGCGGTCTTGGGCATGACGTAAGGGCAAACGGCCGCCAGAAGTAACAAAACCATAGAAGAACAGCAGAGACGGAAATTCTCCCGCAAAGCATCTGCTAAATTGGCCCATCCCGTGGCCTTGGCCAGCAATACGAGGGCCTTCTGAACCCTGTTTAACTGCCGCTCTTGGCATTCATCCAAGTGTCCAGAAGATGACCCCTTCTCCTGGAGATCATGATGGTGATGATGATGATGGTGTTGATGGTGATGATGATTGGAGTGGTCCGCCTCGCCCTTGCCGTGGTTGTTGGCGCAGAGAATGTTCAATTTCCGATAAGCACATAGACGGCCGGTTCGTTCGTATGAAGAGGATTTCAGCATCAAATTCAGTTCTCTCTTGGGAGTGTAGGAACGGAGGCGGACGGGTTGGGGGACTGTACATTTTTTACGTCCGGGTTTCAAATTGAACAGACGGAAACTGTTACCGCTGCTGCTGCTTCCAATTGCGAGCAGTTCCATGGCCAAAATGCTTCCATCGCCTGCCATGTCGGATGCTAGAGGCATCTGAGATGGGTTCTTGTTTGCATCCGCGCTCTGCTTGCCTTTTTCATTCGTTTATTTTACGCCATAGATAATCTCACTGTATTGTCATCCTGGTTAATGCTGTACTACTTTCTCTTTGCCTTCACCATTATTAAACATGTCATTGGACTTCGTCATTATTCGTTATTCCTTTTATTGTCCGGATGTTAAGGTGGGTGTGGGGTTTATGATCTTTATGCTTCCTTTGCACAGTCGGCATGATATATTGCAATTTAAAATATGTCAAATTTTATTCTTATAAAGTGTTTTGTAAAGTTTAATTATACAATTTAATAAGTAACCATTTTAATTATAACATAAATATTTATTATCATTATTTTAAATATATTTAATAAATAATTATTTTATTCATATTATAAAAATTATTTATTATTAATTTATCAGTTAAAAAAATGTAATAGTAGTTTTAATGTAACTTTTGTGACTGCAAATTTTGTTTATTTTAGTTTTAAAATATACAATTATGTGAAACGTATAGAATTTGAATAGTGATAGTGAATGACGATGATAGTGATTTTGAATATATTATATTATCGATCAATTCAAAAATGTAAATTTATAATCAAATACATGGTTAGTAAAATTAAAATTAGTTAGGAGCAAATGGCTTTGAATAATTGTAAATTTACATTGAAAACAACATATATTATTAAAATTAAAATTTGTTAGGAGCAAATGGTTTTGAATAATTGTAAATTTACTTGAAAACATATAAATAGGTGTACATATCTTAGCAAATTTCAATTTAAACATGTTAGGTATTGAGTTTTTTTTATTCACACTAATCTCTTAGTATCATATTTACATTTTCATGAGTTTGTTTTTTTACATTAATGTGGTGATGTAGTGTTTTTATTGTAACAATGAGATCTAATCAAAACCTTCATGACTATGTTATCTTGATTATAATCCACTGTATTTAGTTTTGAATAATGAGAATAAAAAAAATTGCAATGGTAAGCTATCAATCTTATAATTTTACTGTTATAATATGTAAGTGTTTTAGTGTCTATAAATTATATAAATTTTAACCAGAACATTCATATCATCACAAATATTTTCCTCAAAATGTACACATTGAGTGTTGCATCATGTGAACATTTGAGTTAATAGCTAGAGTGGTTTGGAAGATTGATTATTATCCTCCCCACCCAGGTTCAACTCTACAAGTGACATGTTAAGCTCTTAATGAGTATATCATTATAGTGGCTTCAAGCCTTGTTGATCAGCGTTCCTTGAAATGAGTGGAAGTACTTGGGGGTTTTCCCCAAGCAAGATTAATAAAAACATATCTATCAATATAATATTTTTTTCTCTTCAAACATATTGTTCGGGAGAATTTTTTCTGGCCTTTGGATAATATGCACCTCCAAGTAGTCTGTCCAAATGGCCTTAACAAAGTCATGTATGTCTTGGTACAAAGTATGTCGGCATTTATAAACATAGATCTACAAATTCTTATGTGGTTTACTTAGGAAATTAAATTTAAACAATTCTACAACTGCATTAATTTTAGTAAATAATATACATTTGTTAATGTACCACACAGTATATAACATACATGATGAAGCTAAGATGGAGTTTCAGTAGTACTCGCAAATTATTTTATAGAATAATTCTCAATGCATGGAACTCCATGCCTAGAACTTCATATGCATAATTTACTCCTCTAATAATAGGGGGTGGATCTATAAGGGAAATGGAAACACTTGTGACTCACATAAGGTACAGAGGAAAAGGGCATGAGTTGTGAGCTAAGACCTGTAATAGCACATGGACAAGGCATGCTAATGGAGTGCCAGCCATCTTTCTTTTCGAACTCAATTACTTTATTATGACTTTTATTAGCCTTATTGAGCCAAAAGGCTCATTCTACAGCACAGTGTGAAAGCGAAGTGCAAGTATATTCATGCTCAATTTAGACTTGACACGTGTCCCTCTTAAAATAAAAATAAAATATTCTATAAATAGAAAAGAAATGTCGACTATAATAACAAAAAATATGTTATACATGTTTAATTAGTTGTATCAAAAATACAATTTAAACAATGAAAAATTACACTCTTTTTTTGTACTATAAAATAAGTTTGCACCTGAAGAAATTTGATCGCTTTCAGCTCATGTTAGATCCATGCTTAAAATGGATCTATGTTGGTGTTACTATATCTTATTTACTTTGACTTGAGAACAAATAACTTGTTATTTATGGTTAGATGAGCATAGATGGATTGGAGAAAGTCACAGAAAAGGATGAACAAAAAAACAGAGCAAGTTTAGAGAGAAAATAAGGAACATCAAAAACATCAAAGAAAACCTAGTCCCACCACTAACCCAACCATAATATATAATACCAAAACGACATCGAGTTAATACAAATAATTAGTGTAGTTGGAGATTATACATAGAGATTGTTTGATACATGGAAGACCTATGGCATGTGTCAAATTTCTCAAATTAGTCTGGTCCAATATCCATATATTGTGTTCTAATATGAAATTCTCTACATTCGCACACCTATATCAAGAAATTTGCTACAACGTAGTGAATTTGAGATTTCTTCTGTTTAGTTTGGTTAACCTTACAAAAGCTTAATTTGGCGTGTTTTTTCATAATTTGTTCTTTTTTCAACTTGAGTTTTGTATAATCTTAAATCCTTGCCAAAAATCACTTCTAAGCATAAATTGTTGCCTCTATATAAAGAAATACCTTTCTCCTTGTAGTATAGATAAATGAAAGTTTTTTGGTTTAATGAATGTAGAGTCCCCTTCTATTAAAAGTAGGATTGATAAAAAAATATTATCAATATAATACCTTTTTCTTGGTACAAATAATTCAATATAATTCACTCATGGCCTTTGGATAATGTGCACCTCCAAGTAATTTTTACATTTGACCTTTCGCAAAACAAAGTATGTCTTGGGTTTGTAAAATATGTCAATGTTTAATAAATATAAATCTACCATCTCTTATGCAATTCAATTGGAAAATTATAATTATATATATATATATATATAGTATGTCTTGGGTTTGGTAAAATATTTCAATGTTTATAAATATAAATCTATCATCTCTTATGCAATTCAATTGGAAAATTATATAATTAATATATATATATAATATATATATATATATATATATATATATATATATATATAATATATATATATATATATATAATTGTTTAATTTAATTGTAAATTGTTTAATTTAATTGTTAAACTAATTAATTTAATTTTCCAACTAAATTGCATAAGAGATGATAGATTTATATTTATATAACATACATGAGGGAGCTAAGATGGAGTCTTAACAGTACTCACAAATGATCATCCAAAATAATTATCAATATTTGAAGCTATAGTTGCATAATTATTTCCTCTAAGAACAGGGGAATAGATCCATAGTGTTAGGTGTAACATATTTGACTCACACAAGGTACATGAGGAAAGGGCATGAGTCGCAGGCTATAACCTACAATCTCGTGTGGACAAGGCATGATAATAGAGAGTTGGTCATCTTCCTTTAGACTCAAACCCCACTGATTTTTGATACTTTTTATTAGTCTTATATTGTTATTTTTTATTCACTTTAGTTCAAGAATGAAGAACTCATTATCTATAGTTAAATGGATGCATATGTCTTGGAGAAGGCTAGAGTAAAGAATGGAATTTAAAAATACTAAAGGAAGTGAACCCAGAGAGATAATATGAAATATCTATAACACCCCAAAAATCCTAGTCTCACCACTGACTCAAGAATCATATATAATGTCACAATGAAATTTAGTTATTACAAATAAACCATTCAAGTGGCCATTATATACAGATATTAGTTTCGATACAGGAGAACTATGGCACACATTAATTTTTCAAATTAGTTATTTTGAAAAAATTTGAAAAAGTATGCCATGTACTCATTGCATTGATTTTGTTAGGGTCCTATCATAACCTCCTAACTTAGATACATTATTAATGTATGTGGCCCATTAAATAGTTAAGTAATAGTCACTCATTGTAAAAAGGGTTCCATGTTTTAATAAATTCCCAATTAATTACTAGGCCCTCATTAGAAGTGGGCCCATATGTAATTAATATTATCCATGATAGACATGTATTGAGTAGAAGGTTATGTAATGTTTTGTCTAAAATTTTGATTGTATTTAAAGCATTGCTCTTGAAGGTTGCCCCATTGAAGAGGTAGGTGAACATAGCTCTCTATTTTCTATTATCAAAGAGAACTTTCTTGGGTTTATGGTTTTTTCCTTGGGTTCTTCGGTTTCATTTCACAATGTATTCCATGTGAATTACATTACAAGTGATATGAAAAGTCTTTTTTTGACGGAAAGTGGGAGAAATATTTTCTCTTTGTTGTTTTTTACAGGAAAAAGAGGACTGCAGAATTCAGGTCAACTTCTAAAACTTTCCATGCAAAATTTGAAGAATCCAATCCAAGGAATGAATTCCTCCATAAATAAATACCTAGTAAAAGTGAAGTTATCAACAATTAAAAATCGACATTTTTTAAGGGTTTTTGTAGGTGTGAATTTCGTTGGTAGAGCTCAGGTTGATTTCTAAAACAAAACGACTAATTCCCTCTCAAGAAATTAGCCTATTTTCTAAAAATAGAACATCCAAAATAGAGCTTGGGAAGTGAAGTTATCGACAATTAAAAATCAACATTTTAAAGGATTTCTTCCAGCGTTAACTGTGAATTTTGTAAATTGCATATCTTTTGATTGAGAGCAAAAAATTCAATCAAACTAGTTCGCGAATATTTAGAGAAGTGGTGGTATTTCATAATTGGGTCACAATATAGAATTTGGTAAAGACTTGTTTCTACATCTTCAAATAACACAGGTATTATCCCAATAGTTTATTCTAGTAAGCTTACCCCTGAAGGAGAACACCTATAAACATCCCCATACTTCCCCAAAGAATATGAACACCCACTCTACTACAATTAAGTTGGAGTCAATGCAATGTGAACTTAAATAATGTCAGGAAAACATAAATTGGGTTGGAAGTGAGAAGTTTGATAACTTGGAAAATAAATTGATGGATAAATTGTTGGGTATGGTAGTTCAGATCATACTAAGAGAAAACCACATGACTACACAACAAATTGAACCACACCAAGAAGAAACTTCTAACTGTAAAATGTTTATCCACCCATAGTACATGACAAGTAGGCGCAATAATAGATCAATAGATAACAACACATGGAATTATTCTCTGAAGATTTACTTGAACAAGTTTGAAAGTTCTAATCCATCAAGATGGGTCACTTAAATGGAACATTACTTTTCCCTCCATGTTATTACTAATGACAAGATGAAACTTAAGGTGGGGACCCTATATTTAGATAATGAACGATGGAAATAGTGGGAATGGCATTAAAAAACATATTCATGTTGCATTGCATGGAGTCAGTTTGTTAAACCTATTTATGCACGTTTTGATAGGGATACTCATTATTTGGGGAAACTTACCAAGTTACACCAAATTGGCTCAGTCACTAAGTTTAGAGCAACATTTGAGCAATTAGCCACCCATATAGAGAACTTAACATAGTCCTTCTATAAAGAATGTTTCATTACTGGCCTCAAGGAGGAGATTTAAGTGTACATCATAATGCAACATCCTACTACATGGCTAGAAGTAACCAAGAGGGCTCTAAAAGTTGAAATGGTGATCAATGCACAAATAAAAAGGCAAACATTTGTTCCTCGCACTCAACCACCCTAAGGTAATTCATTAAGCACAACTCCTACTCATCACTTAAAGATACAAAGCTTGCCTCTAGCAGAAATGGAAGGCCACCAAAGATGTGGACTTTTCTACAATTATGATAAAAAATAAAAAAATAAAATATGTTTATGGCCATAAGTGTAAAGAACAACAATTGTTCCAAATTGATATGACTATTCGATACCTAAAGAAAGACATAACAATTGAAGAGAATATGGCACTACATGAAGATATTGAACCATCATTTCCTCCTGAAGAACCCTTAATATCCCTACATGCATTATTGAGCATTTCAACTCCAAAAACATTGAAACTCATGCGCTATGTCAAGCACCATAAAGTTATAGTCTTAATTGATAGTGGAAGTACTCACAATTTCATTCACAAGAGAGTTGTAGAAGAAACCCATTGTTCTATACACATAGTGCACAACTTTCAAATCATGATTGCCAATGGAGGAATGATGAAATGTGGGGACAAGTGAGAAAATATCAAACTCCATATGGGAAACTATCAACTCAAAACCCATATATTTTCCATCGACATGGATATTTGTGATATAGTATTTGGGCATAATGGTTACACACATTGGGACCAATTACAATGGATTTCAAGGAAATATATGTGAGTTTCATGAAAGAGGGACATGTACACACCCTTCGAGGGTTGTAGGCAGGTTCCCATGAAATAGTACACTCTCATAGTATGGAGAAGTTGTTAAAGAAAGGCTACTCTATCATTATTGCCCATGTTAATGCCATACAGGTCATGAGTATTCAGAAATGATAAAAAATGAAGAACGTGTTAAATGATTGTCTGATCCATCGGTTTGACACGCCTTCATTCTCACCGATCATTAGGTATGACTCACACACCAACCGTGATAATTTCTTATTTGTAGTATCCTTGCTTGATCTTTCACATGATGTGTATGTGTTCATAGAGTATCTACTCTTGCAAGGTTTTCAAGCTTATTGTTTTTATGATCCCATTGCATATTCGTTAGAAGAGTCATACCTAGGGAGTTCAATGGCTCATAATAAGCATCTTCGTGAGTTGAGCCAAATTGTGTATAGGTACGAGTCTAAGGGTTGTTCCCAAGGTGTCCCCTTTTATCATCCATATTACCATCATCCAATAGGGAATATATCTACCTCACATCGTTGCGCTTGTACTTCGTACCTTTTGGCCATTTGTTCCTCTTAGTGCACATTATTTTACTTTGGTTTTGTTGTTATCTTTCAGCTCAAGGGTTAGGAGCATCTTTAGTGGCCACATTGGAACTTTCATTTTACTTAGCCTGACCTTCTAGCCTCTTAGTATATGTTAGGCCTAACTGCATTTAGTTAGTTTGCATCGCATTGTACTCTTTTATTTTCATTATTCATGTTGTTTTTCTTTTCTCTTGTTTTGATTCATTTTTCTTTTGGTTTTCAATAGGACTATACATAAAATCCACAAGCTGGACCATGATGCTCACATATATTTTAGGATCTTCATCCCTAGACTTAGTTCAGTAATTGAATTGTGTTTTATTACTAATCCAATCGAGTAGAAAAGGGAAAGGGGGGAAATAATAGCGAGTGTATCAATATTAGAGGTATATATAACTATATTTGAAGGAACAAATCCTTCTACTCTCAATAAGTTGGGATCCATCTTCCACCTTGGCGATATAATGTCGATAAAATGCTAATGAAAATAGAGTCATAAAACAAATAAAATAAAGGTGAAAGAAGAGAAAGGCTTCCTGCACAGAGGTGTAGAGCAAGCAACTTCACTGGGGTATTAAATAGGCTCGCTGGCGTGAATCGATGCTTGTGTTCCTATAGTGACTTGGTCGAGGTATTGAACAAGCCTACTGGTAGCGGAGAAACACCAGAGACAAAAACTAAGACTCTGATTATCTTAAACTTGGGACTACATATTACCCTTCTCCTAGATCGAAACAATTATGATGTAGAAATCTTCATGAATGTGTTTAACCGAGTAAGGGAATATAAGAGACTATATCTATAACCGGGTTAAATGGGGAAGCCAAGGTAATCTGTAGGGTGAATTAAAACTTCCTGAAGGGCTAATATTTCATGCATAAAGGTTAGACCTAAACAAAGAAGCTAAATTTCTTCTAGTATGTCGCCAAGTGTTGTCGTTGCGACAATGTCCCTTTAAAATTTTTGCCTCGTTCATTTTTGGAGACTACATATGTTTTCATGAGTTTTCACTCTTAGCTATCTTATGTTGTCTTGTCATTTTTTTTTATGTTTTCCTAAGTGTCAAATCTTCTTTCAACATCTCTAAGTGTTGCATTTTCCTCCCAGGTCAAAGTTGCATAAGTGTCACTTTCTTATCTTTGGAAGATGTGAGGTTGCCTTCTAAATATAGAAAACACACTTTCTTTGAATTAGCCAAAATTTCATCACTTAACATGCACACCACACAAAATAAAGAAAGCATGTTTTTCTTCCTTAGTAAGAGTGCACTTTCCAAAGTTAGTGGTTACAGAGGCACTATTAGAGAAAATTGTGCCCTCTTGCATGTAAAGCACACTTGCCTTTCCTAGTGGAGAACACTTCTTTCTCACAATTTGAGCACACTCCTTGTCCACAATGAGTGCACACTCCTTGTCCACAATGAGTGCACACTCCTTGTCTTCTGCAAGTGCACACTCCTTGTCTCTAGCACTCCTTGTCTTTCATAGATGCACACTTCCTTGACTACATGCAAGGCAAACTCCTTGAAAATAGGGATCTTCTCCACCTTAACTCACCTAACTTAGTGATTAAGAGACAAGTGGAAAACATGCATTGAAACCTTAATCTTAACTTGCATGTAAGTTTTCCTTTATAAGATGCCCAGTTCATTGTTCATTCTCATAACCACTATTCACTTTAAGTTGAGCGTATTCCCTCATCACTAGGGTTTTCTCACTCTTGGTCACAATTGTGCCAATTCTTGGTAAGTTCTGCAAAGTGTCGCTTTTGTTTGATTTTGTTTTACTATTGGCACTTTTGTTTTCATTAGTGTCGTTTTGATCTGCTTTTTGCATATTAAGTTTCATTTTTATCTATTCTTTCTCCTACAAGTGTTGTCTTGCTACTACAAGTGTCATTTCTATTAACTCTTTGCATTCCATGACATTTCAACTTTTAGTCATGATTGTGACAATATATATGAACACTTTTCAACTTGCTTCTCTCACTGTTACTGTGTTATTAACTTGTACTAATCATCACTTATCATTTTTCTCTCTCTCTTTGATCATAGCACACTTCCAGGCAACATGAATCCATTATAAATCTAAACTACTCCAAGTTGAGTGAAGCATTCCTCTATAGCACATGGAACAATTCTAAGCCACAGTGAGGCATCTTTTCTCAATGCAACTATGACCTGCATCCTTGTTGAACCTCCATAGTGCATTGAGCACTTTTAGTCATTAGTGTGTCTCACTTTTGTTTACTACAAATGTGACCTGCACCCAAAAGAAGTCTCTCTTTCTCATAATTGTGCATGACACGATTCTAAGCTCTAGCCTTGAATTACTTGTGCATTGTGACCCTGATTTGCGTCGTCTCTTCATTTCCTTAGCACAATGCACACTTCTAGTGGTTAGTGAATCCGCCTTGTCTCAACTTTACAAGCTTGTGCTCCCAGCTTACCAAACCTGTCTTATTTACTATATTTTGCATAGTTTGCATGTGATAGCTAGAAGATTCCCAAGAACTAATCTTTGCCGGCCATGAGTGATTTTCCACTTGCAGGTGTTACAAATACAATACACATTAGCCTTTCATCTTTTGTAGAAAGAATGTCTCCCGCCACTCGACAAACTGCATCAAAAGAAGCTTCATAGAATAGTAACGAGGAGGTAGTGGAATATTCCAATCCAATTGTTACATGCCATTTTGTCACATCTGGTCAATAAGCCTTCAACTGGATCAATCAACATCCTTTGACCTCCTTCTCACCATCATAACACAAAGCCCTAAGCATGACTCATTGTTATCAGTGAGTTTCTGCCTGAAAATACCTTGTTTCAGCCATTTAAAGGATCAACGCTCCCTAGCCTCCTACTGGACAACGTTGACAACCAAGTTTCTCCGTTATGGACTTCATTGATCACCTACAGGATGCTCCACTATGCACCTATGTTGGTTCTAGAAATTCGGGAAAAAGAGAGAGAACCCTAAATCCTCTTCTTTCAGAAGCTTTCAGGATCTGTTGTAACCATTTACCTCAGATAAAAGTCTGGAATCCTATCCTATCCTACCTTAGAGTTTTCATCCCTTATCCCTTGGTCTCATCCTCTCATCAAGAGTGGATCTAAAGCCCTAATTAGTAAAAGGATAAGAGTTCATGAACTACCTCCTTCACCTATATATTTACTGCCATCCATAAGCAAGGGGTTGGATTTTGGAGAGTGATTATACCCTTATGTTGTTGATGTGAGAGATATCTTCCCATGCATTAGGGTGATTAAAGATGCACTTTGTGACAAGGAAAGGACAAATCAACTTGGAGGAGTTCTTTTACAGGATCAACACCTATTTTTTGTTGTAACTTACTCCATTTATACTAATGCAAAGAGTTCTTTGTTTTCCTATATATCATGTTTTGGTTTCATATATTTCAATACCATGTCGATCTATTGAATAAAGTGATTAGACGATGCTACATAGATTCCGTGGATCGTTGGCTTGTGTAATCTGAATTTGCAGGTTCTAATAATAGCATTTGGAGCTAGGATTGGAGCATTCAATCCAAGGAAGGAGCGAAGCATACTACGGATCACATGTAAGCTTCATCCTGCTATCTATTTACTTTAAGGAAAACATTAGTGCCTTTGTCTTTATGTTGTTCTAGGTTAGTCTACCAAGCCTAGGGAAGATAATTTTGTCCGCAGTCGTAGATTCCACATAAGAAATTAGCGAATCCATTGGAGATCGATGTATTCCATTGGTGGTTTCTTTATCAATTATGTTTGTCTTACCTCTTTTACAGGCCTTTATTGTCTTATTCAGTCAATAACAAACCTAGGAAGACCTTTCGTTGAGTCTCAATTACAATCCTTGTGCCATAACTTTGTATCCCTAAACCAACGCACCCTCTGGTCCTTTGACAGAGCATTGCACCTCAGTCCAACCTTCTTTGTGCTTGCGTTGCACAACACTAGTGCCTTCTTTGCACCTGCGTTGGCCCTTGTTTATGCACAAGTTTGTCTTTGCTTTGATTGTCTCTCTAATCCAACCTTGATTCCAACTGTTCTTCCTTGAGTCTCTAAGTGTCTTGCGGTCCCTTTGAAGACTCCATTTGGTTTTGTTTTGTCTTGATACCTCTGGTAAGGATTTGTTTGAGTATTTTCCTTTGTTCTTATCATTGGGTTGTTTGCAAACTGATTTTGTTTGATCATTGAGTGCTTGGATGAATTGGTGTTCTAGTCGTCATTCTAAAAAGCTTATTTGAATCAATGATTAGAATTTGCATCTTAGTTTTCTTCATTGTTTAGAATTAAGTGACTTGAAAAGAAAATTTGTTGCATTTCCATTTAGAGTTTTGTGTGTGCATTGAAATTGGAACAGTTACATTGAAAATGGAATTGAATTTTTCATATTTTTTGTTGTATACTCTTTGTCTCTTCCCTTCCTTAAATAGGTTTTCATTGAATGAGAAAGATTCCATTTCCTCATGCTAGTTTGCATTTTAGGATATTTAGGTGACATTTGCAATGAGCCCTAAAACTGAAACTTAATTGAAGATAAATAGTAAAATTTATTGAATCAACATAAGGGGCATTTGTAACATTAACGCAAACATTTAGAGGTATATGCTAGAGACGTGTTCCAATGTCATTAAACATAGGAGCTATCATTGTTTTCCAACGTTGTATCCCAGGGGTGAAATCTCGTTCCATGTACGTGAGTGTATGGGATCATTCTCTACGTACCTTTGGGTATATTGGACGACGCTCCACACATGTAAAGTATATGGGAATGCACTCAACAGAGGACTATGCATTAGACAACACTACTACGGACTGTACTCCCATGTATCGTTGAGTATATTGTGGGAGTCCCCTATAGGTTGCTATCCTTGCCATAGGTAACTGAGTCAGTCGCCTTGTATACCGTGATACACCGAACACAACATTCGGGGAGATTGGATGTCGTACGTTAAGTCCTTGGTTTGCCAAGGTTTTTATTGTAGTTCAAGGTTGCTTGGTAATCCTTTATGCCTATATTAACCTATTTTTGATTTATTTTTGTGTTAATTTCTAAGATTTATTATCCAACGTGGAAGAATAAAATCCCCCACTATGTCGTTTGCGTAGAATGCAAAATAAGCCCCCAATTCCACCAGACACTACTCCTGGCCATCGTCAGAAGCAGAAGAAGACGCAAACTACTGAATCGGGAAATTTGGGAACTACTTATGGTCCTTCTCTTGAATCTGATCAACCAGAATCATATTTCCCTTTGAGTACTGAGCCCAAGATCACCTCTACTCTTATTGGTGAATCTGACACAATCGAAACTAAAGCCCCTGAAACCTTATTGCCTGAGGTTATTAAGCCTGAATTTCCTAAGTCAGATACTTTACTTCCTAAGGTTGTTCAACCTTAGGAACCTCAACTGTTTTCATCAGTTACTTCAGGTCCTTTCCTTTCTTTTCCTTTGTCTCAGACATAACCTCCAACTATATATCTTGGACCTAACAGTGAACCTCTTCCATACAGACTTGTGAGTATTGAAGAGATCCCTCAATAAGAACCTCGTTCATTTACTCCTGTCCATTGGAGTTGACTTCATTTTCATTAGACCAATCCTCTTCCTCCTCTTCAAACTCTGACACAAACTCCTTTACCTGATTCTTTGGACTTACCCACGAATTTCGTGCAACAATATTTGTTGGGATTGTTAACCATGATTGGATCCGATTTGATCCCCCAACCTATGTCCACCACTATGGTTGAGACATCAAATGTTGCTTCCTCATCCATGTTTGCAACATCACTAGAGGCACATATGTATGGTATCCCGTCTATCCCATCTAACTATCAGTCTTTATCTGGTACCTTCTTTGGTTCAACCTCCAGTCCTTGGACCTCTCCCATGTCATCCATTTCGGGAATCCCATCTGTTACTTCTCTTATGAACGCTACACAACTTGCTCCTTTTCCTCCGCCTACACCTACAATTGAATAGCAGGCTGGCCTTTATGTTAGTGGGCAAGATTATCTTCAACAACCTAACTCTCCTTATGTTGGGTGCCCTTCATGTGGATCATAGTTGCCTCCATCATCCCCTCCTCCTATGGGGGAAACCTATTGTTGGTATAGTTCAACTTGGTTATTTTCCTCCTTATCCTGGAATGGCTGCCAATGTTTGGAAACCTACTTTTCCCATCCACCCTAGTTCATTTTTGGACCGATTGTTTAATCCTCAACCTATTCCATCTTCATCTAAAATTCCTACCCATCCATCTATAACAAAACAAGTTCAAATACATGTATGTCAACCTTCCTAGGCTTTTGTTACATTTCAACCTATTCCATCAATATCTGTTACCCCTTAGGTTCCACTTAACCAGCCTTTACAAGGTACCTTAGAGTCTCAACCACTTGGGCAAGGTACTCCTCATATTCCGATAGGACAAAATGTGTATAGTATGGCACAGTCCCAATCGAACCTACCTTATGTCGGGACGATGCAAGATCCCATAAGGTAACATCATAGACCTTATCAAGGTGTTCCTCAAGTGGCTCTTCAAGGTCAACATATCCAAACCTAACCATTCCAACATTTTCAAGGTTATCCTGGTGGTGGTTAACAAGGTTATGCATACACTGGTTACCAGAATCCTCCTTATTCTGGTGCCTAGGTGCCTCTTTATCAGAACCCTTCTTATCCGAGAATGAAAGTACCTGTTGCTTAGGATATTCCTTCTTATCCAGGATATCCTCCACTGGATTTTAAGCAGCAATTACCCTTTGTGGCAACTCTCGAATTGCCAGATTTGACTCGGCTTACCAATGATTCCATCGCTCATTCACCTTGATGGTCGATAATTTCCACAAAATTTCCATCCGATATCCCAAAATTCAATGGGAATCCTGGATAAGACCGGTCGACCCATGTCATGACGTATCATTTGTGGTGTTATTTGAACTCCCTTAATGATGGTTCCATACGATTACATCTTTTCTAATGTACTCTTATAGGTACCTCAATTAAATGGTACATCGAGTTACTTAGAGATTTCTTTCATGATTTTAGTTTCTTGGCTACCAACTTCCTTACTCATTTCCAGTTACCCATCTGATACAAAACTAGAATGGAACTTCTGACCAACTTCAAACAAACTAAAGCCACTCACATTTCAGATCACATTCATGAGTGGCAGCGTCATCCCCGGTTGGTTAAGACCTATGTTGTGGATCAATTGCTAGAGGAATGGTTTATTAAATCCCTATTGCCATCTATAAGGGAGGATGTAGCTAAAGGTAGAGTTGTGAATGAAGAGAAAGTGATTTTTCGTGCTTAGTATTTGGACCTCATCTATACCCAATCTAGCATGTTCTATGAAAAGATACCAGATGCTTTGAGATCTTCAAACATTGTTCCTTCCATTCCTGGTAAAGAAACTCATGTTGCTAATGGCATCATTGGTTCTACCAGTTCGCAGATAGTGAGAAAACCATCTGGTAATGCTGTCATTGTTTCTGCCCAAAACTCTTTGTCCAATCCTCGTGCAGCTTCTTCTTTCGAGATAAATGTCATTTCATCTAAAAAAGGAAAATCTCAACAACAACTAGGAATTAAGAAGAAAGGAAAAGGTAAAAGGAAGAAATATTCTTCACTATAGGATAAACTAGCATTTGCACCAGACGTTGCAAAGAAAACGCCGTAAGGCAATAGATAACATATAACACTATGTAAAGCAATCGATAACATATAACACTATGTAAAGCAATCGATAACATATAACAGTAATTAACGATTCTTTGCCCCACAACCTCCGAGTTGGCACCCGCTGTGCTGGCAACCAACACCCGCGCAATTTCAAACGATCCCTCGCGCCAAACATTCATTTGCTCCATTCGCACAACCGGAACAGGTCCTCTCGAGCATTCATTTCTCCTGTTCACGGTGCTTGCTCACCTCGTAGGTCCGCTCGTGGTGCTGAATCCCGGCAGGATGTGCCCTAGGCGTAAGGTAAATTATACTCTGTGAACAATGACATCCACCATTTTGGCGGGCGCCCGGAAGGCCCATGCATACGAATCCCACCCCGTGCTGCTCTAAATTGTCTGCATTGGCAGCTCCCAGCGTCTCGCGAAATAGATACATTCAAGGTCTCCATTTGGGCGTAGGTTCGAGCGACGCTGAAGGTGTTTTCCCATTGCATCGTAATAAGTTACCAGATTTATAATGAACCACTTAGCCATTCAGACATCTTCAATAGTTTTTAGGATGTGGTTTAATGGTTAATAGTTAAGTAGGGAGGTCTAATCCCAAACAAAATTATATATATCTGAAAATTGCTCCAAACGCGGT
>APFE030571544.1:203585-227486 GCA_000404065.3 Pinus taeda
AAGTTTGTGGCTCTTCATCTTCTGATTCCTCCTCTGTTGTAGAGTTTGATTCTTCCTCCTTTAGCTCAAACTCTATCTTCTCAGGTTTCTTTGGTTGACTTCATGTTTAATAACATCTTTCACCTCTCTGAACACCACATCTCGGCTGTACACAACCTTCCTTGTTACTGTGTTCCAAAGCTTATAACCCTTTAAACCATCCTTATACCTAATAAAGATGCACTTTTCATACTTGCTATCCAACTTGGTTCATTTCTCCTTTGGAACATGTACATATGCATGACTTCCAAATACCCTCAAATGTGAAAGAGACGATTTCTTACCAGTCCATACCTCTTGTAGAGTCTTATCCTCCAACACTGATGAAGGTGATTTGTTGACCACGTAACATGCTATCTCCACCACCTCTGCCCAAAATTCCTGTCCTAACCCGACACCACTGAGCATGCTTCTTGCCCTTTCCGTCAACATCTTGTTCATTCTTTTCTGCAACTCCATTTTGCTGAGGTGTATATCGATTAGTCTTCAGCCGTGCTATACCACACTTCTTATAGAATTCTTCAAATTCCTTACTACAAAACTCTCCATCGTTAACTGTCCTCAGCACCTTTATCTTCTTCTCTGTCTGGTTTTCCACCAAAGCCTTAAATTATTTAACCCTGTCAAAGACTTTAGATTTCTTCTTAAGGAAATATATCAATGTATTCCTTGAGAAATCATCTATAAATCATACATAGTACATAGACTTACCCAGTGATGGAACCTTCACAGGTCCAAACACATCACTCTGCACAAGCTCTAATATCTATTTTTCCCTCTTACCACTAGAGGGGAAACTCACACGATTCTGCTTCCCATATACACAATTTTCACAGAAATCAAAATCCAGAGAGATATTACTCATACCTTCTGCCATTCCTTTACCATGAAGTATTTGAAGGCCCTTCTCTCCAATATGTCCAAGCCTTTGATGCCACAGCATGGTCTTCTCTCCAGAGACCACTAGATTTTCTACTCCACTTTCAGGAACTACAGAACTATTGCACCCATCAACAATAGTTCTACCCTGCAGCTTGTACAAATTTTCAATCTGAACTCCCCGCATCAATACTAGTGCTCCCTGAACCATCTTACAGGTATCCCTCTCAAAAACCATTTTTACACCTGCATCATCCATCTTGCTTACATAAATCAGATTTCTGGCCAATGCAGGAATATGTAGAACACCCGAAAGTGTTCTAACCCTTCCACCTTGCAACTTCAACTTTAATTTTCCACGACCAACGATTCTAGCCTTCCTTTCATCACCTAATAAGACATCACAACCATCGTATTTATCATACTCGCAGATCCACTCTCTATGGGGAGTGAAGTGAAAGGATGCACCTGAGTCAATCAACCATGCCTCATGATCTACATGTGTACTTGAAGAAGCCAAAGTACGCATCCACACCTTCATCTGAAGTGGTTTTTGCCTCTGCAGAAGAAGCATCATCAAATCCCATTCCTTTTTCAGGAGCTTTAGATTTACAGTCCCTTTTGTAGTGCCCTTCCTTTCCACATTTCCATCACACCACCTTTACAGGTTTTCCTTGAGATTTAGATCTACCACTCGATGACTTATTTTTGTTTCTATTCTGGGACCGTCCTCGTACAGACAAGGCATCACCATTTTGGCTCTCCATATTTTTCTATCTCATCTCCTCTGTCAGCAAGGATGAGACTATTTCATCAAAGCACAAGGCAGTTGCATTGCTACCTATTGCAATAACCACACTATCCCACGTATCTGGTAGAGAACACAACAAACTAATGCACATATCTTCATCTGAAATTTTAATATCAACAGATAATAACTTACTTACCAAAGTATTAAATGCATTTAGATGCTTTGTCACCAAGTCTCCATCTTTCATCCTCAGGTTATTTAGCTTTTTCCGTAGGAAAAATTTATTCACCAAAGACTTAGATTGGTACAAAGTCCCTAACTTGTCCCACAAAGCCTTCATCGTAGCTTCCCTTGATACATTCAACAATATTGAATCTGAGACACACAATCATATTGTGCTCTTTGCCTTCCGATCTAACTTCTTCCATTCTTCATCGGACACTCCCATTGGTTTAGTACCTGTATCTACCACAATCCACTGATCTTTATCCACCAACAGATCCTCCATCTTGAGTTTCCGCAACTCAAAACTCTGACGATTAAATTTATCGATCTCTGTCTTTCCACTGCTTGCCATCTTCTTTCACCACTAGAATCGATCCCTCAGATCTCCCACTGAATAGGGTCTACCACAAGCCCGAGCGAAACCCCTCAACAACAAAGGCATCCCCTTGAAGCCAAAATAGCTTTGATACTAAATGTAGGTTTTAACCCCACACATAAATTACCTGCATACAAATTCTAAAACACAGAAAATAGACAATGCAAGAGCATAACACATAAAACACATATACACAGAGATTTTCCCCTGGATCCCAAAACCGGGACTACCAGCTTGATTTTTCATTATATTCCTTTCAATGTTACAATACATATTTATACATGCCGAAGCATCCAATACCATGGACCAAAAACCATCGCGTCCAAAACCATGGACCGAAAACCATAGGTAGGTTCGCCTAACCTAATATAGGGTCCAAAAAAACTTTTTCTCGGGGCGCTGCCCTGAACCCCGTAGAGGGGGGCTACCCACCCCCCTCAAACCCCCCAGACAGGGGGGGTTGCCGCCTCCACTGTGACCCCTCTGTTGCGCAACGAAGGGGGGGCTTCGCCCCCCCTCTAACCCCCCGGTTCACTACGTAGGTTAGTCGTGGAAAGAATATAACATAGCCCAACAACAGTGATCTTGTTTAGCACTTGATATTCAATACAGAGTCTCCAAGTCCCATCCTTCTTTTGTACCAACATGATCAGTCTCCCACAGGACGATCAACTTAATCGAATGTGACCTTTCTGCAATGGTTGTTGAATTCGCCTCTTGATTTTGTTGTTCTCCAAAATGGAGTGCCAATAGATGGGTCCATTGGGCAATGACACACCTAGGGTCAGATCAATGGAGTGCTTGACTTGACAGTGCAGAGGCACCCCTTTGGGGGAGGTGAAGATGTCCTAGTACTCCTCCATGACCTTGTTTATTTGTTTTTGTCGTTTAGAGGGGCCTTGTTTGGAGGTCATGGCCACCATCTTCTTCTTTCCCTGAGAGCGTAGCATCAGGAAAACAAATTTCCTGGTTTTGGAAATGAGCTTATTGTATTGTTTTGCAGTAACCAAAGAGATGGCAGTAGGCAATACTACCTTTAGTATCCTATATAACTTATTTCCCAAGGTAACAATAACAACATGAGGCCTTGAATCATACACAACATGTCGCTTCCACAAGTATGGTTGGCCTACTAATACATCACAAATATCAAGGGGAGAAATGTTACATAATATCTCATCCGTGAAGGGGTTAATGATGCATGGAAGTTGACACTGTTGGTTCACGTGAAGATCTCCTCCTTGGTGAAGCCACCCGATGGTGTATGGTTGTGGGTGTGTTGTGGTTGCTAAGCCTAGCCACTTCACGACCTCTACTGAAATGAGGTTCTTTTGGCTCCTGATGTCAATAATGAATTGTAGCAGGGAACCCTTTACCCACATATGGGAGTGGAAGAGGCACTCCTCCTCCTCTGGATCTTCGGGTTCCTCCTTCTAGATATTTGTGGTGGCAACGGTGGTGTTGGGATCTGCATCGATAATCTGCTTCCCTTTGTCATTCCCCTTGTTGGGTTCTGACTTAGATTCAGAACATGAATCTAATTCTGAAGCCTTCACCTCGGCCACCAGTGACTGCTTGGCTCGACACTCACTTGTGTTGTGAGTGGAGCTCTTATGGAACTCAAACTAATTTCTCATGTCCTGTTTCAGCTTTGCAGTGTTGTTCTTTGATTGCAGCTTTGGTGGGTTGTCCTGGGCTGCCTAGCCTTGGATTTGTCCTTTGTTTTGTGGCTTGGGGGCACATTTTCCTTGCTTTGAATTCACAGATCCAAAATCTCGCTTCTTCTGTTTAAAAATATGCTCGATCTTGACAGCGTATCGGTACGTCGTGCCAAGCGAGGAGATGTCCAAGAACTCCATCTCATCCTAGATGTACCTATGTAGGTAGCCATGGTACATGAGTACCAAATGTTTCTCAGAATCCTTGATACCCAACTTTGTGCAAAGGGTATGAAAAACATTGGTAAACTTCGACACATCTTGGTCCCTTCCCTGCCACAACGTGGTCCACTTTATGTACTTATCCTCGTAGCTCCTGAAAAGGTAGTACTGCTCCTTGATGGTTTCCTGAAACAAATTCCAAGTGGGTGCGACTAAAAATGGTGAGGTCGTACTTTCATCCTTCTGTTCATAGTAGGTTTCTCACCAATCCTTGACTTAGGGGGCGGATTTGAGAAGAGCAAAAGTAATCTTTCTCGGATGGAAAAATAATGAACAAAAAATTATCCTTCTAGCATATTTAACCATTTATCTACGACGTCTGCATCTATTTTGCCCTCAAATACAGGAATGTCAAAATTTATTTGTACCTTAAAAGGAGTGGAGCCTCAAGAATGGCTGTTGGATGTGGATGCACTGTTAGTGGGCAACCGTTGAAGGATCGAGGCAAAGTTATCCACCATCGTGTTCCTTTGTCTCTCGAGGGCCTCCTCGAGCAATATTTTGATAGGATCTCCTGCTCCCTTGTCTTTCTTTTCTTCCCCCATGGATGGCCGTCGAGATTTGCGAGGTGGCTCTTGCAAAGGTTCAACCATATCGAACCCTAACTCCTTATATCCCAACGTCGTTGGGGACATGTAAAGAAAAACAGAAGAAGAGGAGACCGCTCTAATACCATTGATCCGAATTTAAACAGGAACGCAATAAATTACAGATATAGCCATAAATACAAAGATGCAGCAAAAATAACACTTCATTTGATTAATAGAAAATACTTAAATATGCTTACAAACATAATGGAAATAAGACTAGCTTGGACGATGATGGCTTATCTCTGAGAAGAGATGTGGCGGATGCATGCCTCTGAACTATGTTATAATGAGGCTTGATGAGCTATTTATTATTAAGAAGCAATGGAAAACCCCCAAAATAAAATAAAAAAACCCTAAGCCTATGAGATGAAACGCCAAACTATGGGCGTTGTTGGGGTAAATTGGTACATCAACTTCCTGGGGTCGTAACTTTGGCATACGATCTCCGTTTGACGCATATGATACCTCGCTAGAAATATCTATTCAAGGACTACAAATGTTGTTGGTAAATATCGACTTGGAAGCTCATTATCATCAAAAGGTGATTTTCCCAAAAAAACATCGTTTAAGACCTCAAAACAGCTCCGGAAGTTCAGGACCTGAAAAAACTGCCAAAAATAGTAAACTTTGCTACAATTGAGGAAATTGAAAAACTGAAAGAAATAATGGTGGGGGTCCAAGTGGAATAGGTGGGTGGCCACTAATACCCACTTGGGTCACTATCCAGGAAGCTGACTTAGAAACATCCCTTGTTACCTTGGTTCTTGCATACATCAATCGCAATTTTCCTCGCTCTAAGCAACATGTTTTCGTCATTGGCGGTGTTCAACATCAACTCATTTATTCACACCATACATATTGTACTAGAGTACCTTGAGAGCCTTTAACATCATCGGTGGTTTCTCTCGCGTATTTTAATGACTTGCATCATTAGACGGTAATTAGATGGTGTCTACCATGTTCGAATCTAGTTCATTGATTCACACGGTTAGACTCATACATTGGTTGTTTGTTTGAATGAGATAGAAGATCCCAGATCTAATTTCATCCATCTGAGTTGCGATTTCAGGAGTAATAGAAGATCATGATGTGTAATGGCTATGATAATACATACAATAATCTAGTCATGGTCTAGCATCGGTTATCCATGGACATGTCTTTTGACCATTGTACATGTAATGTTAGCTTATGTGATGAACATGGGTATGCCTCCCTCAACAAATATATCATGATGTAATTATATTGTAACAGATAATGATCTCGCTAGTTGTTCTTGATCCCGACTTGTAACAAGGTAAAGCACTTTAGTCATCAATTATCGTTTATAACTTTGCGCTTTAGGGGGTAATATTTTATAGGCCATTTTTTCACATCTGGTCAGTAGGCCTTCAACTGGATCATTCAACATCCTTTGACCTCCTTCTCATCATCATAACACAAATCCCTAAACATGGACCATTCTTATCCCTGAGTTTTTGCCTGAAAACACCTTGTTTCAACCATTTTAAGTATTAATGCTCCTTGACCTCCTGATGGATAGAGTTGATAACCAGGTTGCTCCAATGTGCATTGAGTTGATCACCTACATGTTGCTTCACTATGCACCTATGTTGGTTCTATAAATTTGGTAAAAAGAGAGAGAATCCAGAAGCCTCTTCTTCCAGAAGATTTTAGTATTTATTGTAACCATTTACCTAAGATAAAAGTCTTGAATCCTATCCTATCCTACCTCAAAGTTTTCATACCTTATCCCTTGATCTCATCCTCCCATCAAGAGTGGATCTCAACTCGTAATTGGTAAAAGGATAAGAGTTCATGAACTACCTCCTTCACCTATATATTTACTCTCATCCGTAGGCATGGGGTTGGCTTTTGGAGAGTGATTTTACCATTATGTTGTTGATGTGGGAGATATTTTCCCATGCATTAGGGTGATTAGAGGTTCACATTGTGACAAGGAAAGGACAGGTCAACTTGGAGGAGCTCTTTTACAGGATTAACACCTATTTTTGGTTGTAACTCGCTCCATTTATACTAATGAAAAGAGTTCTTTGTTTTCCTATACATGGCGTTGTGGTTTCATATATTGCAATACCATGTTGATCTATTGAATAAAGTGATTAGACGACGCTACATAGATTCTGTGGATCATTGGCTTGTGTTCGCTGAATGTTTAGGTTCTAATAATAGCATTTGGAGATACAATTGGGTCATTCAAGCCAAGGAAGGAGCGAAGCATACTATGGATCCCAGGTAGGATTCATCCGGTTATCTATTTACTTTAAGGAAAACATTAGTGCCTTTGTCTTTTTATTGTTCTAGGTCATTCCACCACGCCTAGGGAAGATACTTTCGTCCGCATTCGTAGATTCCACATAACACCAATTGTTCGCATCTTATCAGACAAAATGTTTCATTGATAAATCCATCAAAGTCTCATGGAAGGATATAAAATATGCCTTCATGCAAAAAATAATTCTTGGTGAATCTCGAGGACAAGGAAGTATACATAAACATCAAGAGGTCCAAAATACATAGAGTAACATGCAAATTTCCAATGCTACCTTGTGTACAAGTTATTGAATGGATCTTGCTACATATGGATAACAAGAATTTGGGTGGT
Organism: Pinus taeda; assembly: GCA_000404065.3. Lineage (NCBI taxonomy): Eukaryota > Viridiplantae > Streptophyta > Pinopsida > Pinales > Pinaceae > Pinus > Pinus taeda. The sequence goes on from APFE030571544.1 coordinate 211,009, forward strand.
TAGTAGTGAAGGAAGAAAGGATATTGACACCTATCATTCACATCATTTTAGTTCCTATTTTAAGATGGTAACTCCTAGGTAGTATTTGAACACACAGTTCTACACAACTTGGGCCAACTTGAATGCCATGGAGATTCTCAAGTCACGGTGGCAAGAGCCTACAAAGTTTTGCTAAATTGCAAGTGCAATTTATAGCACTAAATCCTTGAGAAAAGTTCTAAGTATCTTATGGTGGTGTGTTATAGATTGCATGGGCAGAAGAACATATAATATTTTGAAGAGAGATGGATTTATTCACTTAACGTGGTTGTTTCTAGAGGCAAAATATTTAACTAGGCCGACATCCTCTCTAATGAACTACATATCAACATATAATAGGCCAAAAAACATTCACAAGTCAAATAGTCTCCATAATTCTATATGTCCGCTTATTTGCTAGATCGAATCTGTGCTGGCTATGAGTTCACATGGATGAAATCAAATTGGACACCTCAAGAGAAGTTGCCTATCTATTTTTATTATATACTCTTGACAAAAGTTAGTTTCAAAGGAGTATATACGATATTGGTTGAGCATTTATTTGTAGTTTTATATCAAATGATTCTTGAGACAAAATCTCCTTGCTTGAAAGTTGTTTCAGGTAGAATCACCCTAGGGTCTTGGGCTGGGAACCCCAATAGAGTGGAGGGCATACAACATAAAGAGACACACAAACAAGCAATCCTAATACTTAAATAATTAAAGTTGGTACATAAGATCTTACATGTAGGTCCTATGTTTGATGTCGTTCTCGTAGGTTTCAAAACCTCTACTTCTTCCTTGCGCTTTAAGACCTGAAATTCATTCAAGGCAAAGCATATACACCAAAAATAAATGAAAACATGTTCATGATGTCAAGGTTAGATCATATAAGAATGTAAGAAAATAAGCATTAACGTGAGATTTTATAAGTAAATCATGACATAAATTAATTCATAAAGACCATAATCATCAGGAACAAGACAACACCTCTTTATTAATGTAAGCTAAAGAAAAGACGGAAGAACTACAACATGAGTCATCCGCCGACTCCAAGCGAAACCATCCTCCGGATCAGTCCTACCCAAGCCTCAGCAATTCTCCTCCATAAGTATACACAAGGATGTCATGAAGGGATGATGAACATCTCAAGAAGGAAATAGGGATTTCCTATGACTTGGGAGTGCAGAAGGCACATGGATATCTTCAAACTTGATTAGGGATGTGATCAACTATAATATCAATATCTAATCCTTTCTCCTCCCTTAGGCCTTCCCATAGAGATGTATTTATACTTCTCCAAATTAGTTTTTTCAGTTGGGAAACAGTTGGCCCACGGGCTATAGTAGGTGGGTATCAAGTCAAACCCATAAACCCTGCCCGAATTAAGGGAGATTATATATATTTTTAATGTTTTAACACATATATGTGGGTTGGGTATAGGCTGACTTGCCTGTACATGTGCTTTATATAGGGCATAATTGCATATGGGATTTAAAACATTGTTTTTTAGAAAATGGACCAAGTCTGGCAGGGAAGGGTTGCCCTAAGCCATATCATAGAGAATCAAATCTAACAAGGGTGGTAAATGGTGCTATAACAGATTCCCCCTAATATATGAGGTCAGAAGGGGTACATGATAGGCGAAATATATTAAGTGTATAGAAAGAATCATGGGAGGACCTGAGAGGAGTTCACCAGATTTCAGCTTGCCAAGCCAGTGGAAGAGATCATAAAGAAAGTTGTTGTGTGAGGAAAGCATACCCATGCTCAGAGATAATAAAGCATGTTCGCATATCAAATACAAAAGTGGACCCAATATGTATACACGTATGAAAGAACTGAAAATACATAGTGGATCATCTGATCATATCCATAGTAGTACATGTCACAATATCACATATAAAGAACTAATCAATGATGTTGAAGTAGAAAGTTGATCGCTAAAGTCATAAAGTTGATCCAAAAAGTACCAAGTCAAATAGTGGAACAAATGGTATTGCATGCAACTCGGGTGCCAACATATACGATGTTGTTGTGATGAATTGCAACATATAAGATAGATGGTGTCACTAGAAGAAACAGGAGGAACTGGCAAGTGAACCAACAAATGCTAATGCAAACCCGAGGTTTTCACCAATCGTCATGGTAGATTTCTACATAATGGGAATAAATGATTTCAAGTCGACCATGTGAGAAATCGTTTGATTACTGGTCATTGATGTATACCGTTAACAAATGCAACACTACTCACTGATAATAATGATGAGAGCCAAGGTAATCAGTATAATCTAACAAGTGTAAATAAATGATCTGAAGTCAAACACTTGGAAGAATCTATCAATCATGAGACAATGATGTATTCCCACTATTGATAGAAAAGGAATCTGCCATTGATGACTGCAAACCCTAAGGTACTACCAAATGGACTCTAGACCTTGTTCCCAAAGCAATGAGTTAAAGTCGATGGGAAAAGATCTGTTGGAAGGAAGGCATTAAGGCATCTTTCATCAATCCAGGACGAGTGTAACCCGTAGGCCAATAATGTGGAAGGAATCAGATGAAGAAAGATGTAGTAACCAAACTGAAGCACGTTTCAGATGTACAAAAGATGTAGCTAGCGCACAACATAAACCCTTTGTATCAACCAATAATGAAAGCTGACACAGAAGCGAGGAATCCACCAATGGAGTCAAATGGAAACTAAGGAACTGAATGAATCCCAATGTGTGATAATGAAAGTTGACGTTGAACACAAGGAAAACCAATCAGTCAAAGGCCCATCATACTGAACAATGTTGAGCACAAGGTCATCTATCAATGATGGAAATAGGGCTAGGGTGCAGCGCTAGGTCTACTGTTAGAGAAATTGTCGTAGTCGATAAGGGCAAGGCCCACCAGTAAGAATTCAATGGAGACCTTCTCAAACTAGCACGAGCAAAGGACCAAATAGCTGATGCGATAGTGAACATGACTCTGACAACTAGGGATGGCCAACTGAAAATAAGTTAAGAGACATTGCAGAAAGGCCGACTCAATTTTACTTCCCTTGAACAAAAGAATGACTCAAATGTGACAATAGGGCAACATATGATAACTTTGTATAAGTTTGTCATGCAAGAGGCATAAACAAACTCTCCATATGATTGGAAGAGATAACCAACTGGAGGAGTACTGACTCAATAACAAGGTTAAAGCTCTGCTAAGTCAAACTAAATCCCATCCCAATGGAGGAAAGACTTAATTTTGATTGCTTTGTTCAAGGGCGACACAACTGACTCTAACTGTCATCAATCATGGAAGTGATGTTCGTTCCTTCTCTTTTTGGATTTTTTTTTTTTGCATCTTCCATATTTAGAAAGCTTGAAAAAGAAGAAAATAATTCCTATGGTACAGTGGAAAGAACAAATGTCCAGATACATATGTGCTAGTTCCTGGGAGGGGAACATTCCTATGCTCAATGCAAGGAGATGAAATTGGTCAATGACACTAAAAGGAATGTTCTTTCAACAGCAAAAAGGGTGTCAATTTGCAGAGGTTAAGCGATTGCAAGGTTGATTTTGCAAAAAGACATGGTTAAAAAGTGGCTTATACAGGAGTCCAAGTGAAGCCGGCTTAAGGCCAAAAGGTACAAATAATCAACATGCAATGCAACAATACAACTTGACATGTGGGAGCCTCTAGGGTATAAAGCCATAAAGATAGAGAAGAAGAAGGAGAATGAAGCTTCATTGCAAAAGTCATGGCGTGACTAAAGAGGACTCCCAAGCCTAAGAAAAAAAGTTTAACATGGGTTCCAAGTGACAACAAGGTACTATCTAGGGCGCCCATGATAAGGCAGGCTCTACCACACAAGTTATGACACTTCTAAGCAATGAGAAGGTTCCATGTCATATCTTGGTGGGGTAGATCCAAAGGCCAAAATGGGAAAGGAAACTCATAAGTGCACAATGCAGGTGAAAAACCTAACTTTTGTGCCAGTTTCGAGAACTAATACATGTCAAAGCAGATCAACCATAAAAATGTCCAAAGGAGAAGTCTTCCAAGTTTTGTAGACATAATTAGGAACACTAGACAAGAAGTTAATACATCCCATATATGAACTTCAGGTCAAAAGCTTGTGTTATCGAATTACAAAACTTGAAAATGCGTACCTTATATGTACAATATGGTACAGGGAACCACTCATCCTTGCAACTTACACATAATAGTATTTTAGGACGAGCCCCTTACAAGGCTTAGGCCAAGGACTCCTTTGGTAGTTAAAATTCATGGCTTCAAAAAGTTCTTCCTGTGAAGGCAACTCAACTTCCAAGAAATCATGAGAACTAGAAGGATCGAAAGAGGGAATTAAGGGGTCCCATGTACCCATAGGAGAAATCACTTAATCAACTGTCGGGACCAAGTCCCGAGAAGGAAAATAATAGTTCAAAGGATCCTTCTCAGAAGTAATTGAACATTGAGGATACAATGCCACATAGTTCACCCGTGGCTGGGTAGAGTCTACTTGAACACTTGGAACATACCAAGGGGTATTCTATAGTAAATTTGAATTAGGTGGGTGATTATTAGATGCATGTTGATAAATAGCGATAATATTTCCGTTATGAGGAAAATACATCACTCGAAAGAGTGAAGACACCACAACATTCATAGCATAGATAAAATCACGCCCAAGTAGCATACTAAAGTCTAAAGGGAAATCAACCACCATCATATCGATTAAGACAATATTCCCACCTAAAGTAATAGAAAATTGAGGAAGAACACCCATATATTCACCAAGTCTTCTATCATAGCCTAACAACCGATTATCAACTGCCAACAAATTTGGAGAACCCAAAGCTCTCCAAGTCAAGGAGGATATAATAGTTGCAAAGGATCCTTCATCCACCATACATTGGTAGACATTTGTGGAATTAACTCTAACCATTATTTGGAAAGATGCAGTAGAAGGAAGACGAGGCTCGACAAGATTATCCCAATCAAAGGAGACACTGCTACAACTTGGAGGAGGTACATTCGAAGAGACTGGAATGCCCCCTAGACTAAAATACTCTATACTAGAAATCAAGAATACTATGTAGTTAGGCACTTCACCCCTCAATAGAGGAGTGGAATCAACCAGAGATTGCACTCGCTCGACCACTTCATCAAACAATGGTTGATGAAATTGTTGAGAAACCATAACAAATTCAGGAGTAGAAGAACCTTCAGACTTAGTCCATATCCTTTGTACCACTGGAATACTAGGGCACAAATCAGTAATATGGTTTGCCTTACATATCTTACAAGGGAACTTAGGTTTAAAACTTCCACGCCTAGGTTTTTTTTATCAACATCCATTCCGCCACCATGACTAGCAGTGGTTGGTGGAGAGTCCCCAACATGACTCACAGAGGTTAGTGACTCTTTCTGAAGAGAGATAAGACTTATGCCCCCAGCCCTACTCATAGAATCAGGTAAGTCAACAAGAATATGAATCATATAGGTAGTTGACCCATCGCTAGTATGACTTCTAGTGACTAGACTTATGCCCCCAACGTGACTTACAACGGCTAAAAGCTCATCTCCAACATGACTTGCAGCGGTTGAAAGCTCATCTCCAACATGACTTGTAGGGGTTGGTGATGCATTGCTAGTATGACATGCAGTGACTGGACTTATGTCCCCAATGTGACTTGCAATGGCTGAAAGCTGATCTCCAACATGACTTGTAGGGGTTGGTGATGCATTGCTAGTATGACTTGCAGTGACTAGACTTATGCCCCCAGCATGACTTGCAGTAGCTGAAAGCTCATCTCCAACATGAGTTGCAGGGGTTGGTGATGATTCATGGATAGAACTATTCTTCTTCTTCCTCTTCCTCTTTCTCTTTCTCTTCTTGTTAGATCTCTTATTACAAGAGGGAGGAGAAAGAGGAATCCTAGATTTATATTTTGAAGAAGATGAACAATTAACACCCATTTGATGACCTTGAAATAAAACATTCATTTGAGAAGCTTCAAGAAAATTTGGAATATTTAAAGTGGACCATAGCCAAACTAGTAGTCTAACATTCAATCCAGGAATATTCAAAGTGGCCATCAACGGGGTACCAACGTTTCCAAAGAAAGGAAAAGTATAAGGATCCCCTTTTGAAGGGTCCCTTGGTTGGCCTCCATAGGAATATTGGCCATACCCAACTTATACGTAGATCCTTCCCTTACGGGATTGTACAAATAAATTTCCAAGGAAGAGAGATGCACATTCAAACCTTTGCCCTTAAGGAGGCAACTCCACAAGTTTCAAAAGAAAGATTAAAAGCCTTTCAAGACGAGTGGAGTGGTTGGTCAGTCACTCAGAATATAAGGTCCAAAAGTGATAAGACAAATCCACCTAAAGCCAACTAAATACAAAGAGCAAAGCTAATTCCATTATAAATTCCCTAATGATGCAACCAATCAAGCAACTTCCAAGTATTTCCGCTGCGGGTGATGAGGACTGTACACCAAAATACAAGAAAGTGAAGTAAGGGACCTTCCAAAGATAGTTTGGGATAATTATGGCCCAAGCCTTCCAATGAAGGTGACATAAATAGTTATGCTATCCCCTAGACAAAAACCTTTGCCGGTGCAAGTACCTGAATTTCGCAAGGGTACCCTTTAGAAGTACTAATGAACATGATGCAACATCTGCCTTAGGTGTTGCGGGATTCCCCTACGTAGCAAACTATGTGGTCCCTAGGAATAACAACTATGGACACTAGTTCATATCAAAATCTGGGTGAAACAGTATCGGGGCAGGATCCAACAAGTAGGAGATGGGGTATCTCTGTTTCCTTGTCTTCACTCTCCCTATTGCTTGACTCCCAGTAACGGAGCTTTCTGGGTCTTTCTAATGACACTGGATTTCACTCATTATTCAACATCTATGTTTAACAGTTTGAGTGGCCTTGGAGAGTTAACTCTCCACTCACCTATTCTAAGGCCCTAAAGATCTAAACTTGTTCTTTAGGTCACGAGTAAAATGAGATGCAACTTGTGGTGTTTTGACGTGAAAAGAAATCAATAGAAAGTTAGCTATATGCAAATCCAACTATTTTTCTTAGATGAAAAGAGATTTCTAGAAGGTTCTACGAATAAACTTGTAAAAGAAAGATATATATATATATATTATTTTTCTTGAGAAAACACGCTCCACACACTCAAAATCTAACAAAAAGACTAAAATGCGTGCAATGCAAGCTAACTTAACGCAAACAATAATGAGGGTGCAAGATTTTGCTCATACAATAAGCAAATGTGTTCCTTCACAAGATCAATAGGCCAACTTAACTACAAGGAGGGCAGAAATTCAATGACAAACTTCCCTCGAAACCAAGCAAAACCAATTGAAAAAAGTTCACAATAGCTAAAAAATAATGAAGAAATCCAAAAACAAAAAAACTGAAAAGAAAAAGAAAGGCAAGAGCGATGTTTTTGTGTTTTTATTTTTTTTAAAGAACCCAAAGAAGTTTTTGAGAACACAAAGACTACTAAAATTCCAATACCAAAAACAAGCATAAAGAGTCCCAAAATTCACAAGTTATAATAAAACTTGAAACGACAAAGGACTACAGACTTGCATAGTTTGATCTGAACAACAATATAAAGGACTTCAGCAAACCAAAAGAATGCCAAGAAAGACTTTCAAGATCGCCAAAGAGGCACTCAAAAACCATGAAAAACAAAATAGGTCAACCAAAAAAGGGAAGCAAAGCAAAGCAATCCGAAAGTTGGGTTATAAACAAAATTGCAACGAATTTCTTATTCCGCAAAGTCAGAAGAACCAAGAACTTCTAAAAGAAGCCTTGAATCCAAAGCCCAAACGGAAACTTTACTAAAAAAGCAAACCCTAGGTTGACAAGGTTTTCCAACAAGAAGAAGATTAGAAACTAAAAACTTGCATGAAATCTGAGCTTTACCGACAGTGAATGACTAGAAAAGAACAAAAACCTCGAGGCAACAATCTTAATTGGGTCCAAGATTTTGAAAAATTTATTCAAAATAGGTTATATGCGATTGTTAAAAGACAAATAAGCATGTATACGAGACTGGAACAAAGGAAACTCACTTATACGTGAGTCTCTTTGAAGAAACTAATGTGTATATGCTACTATATCCTCTGAAAAGAGCGTATATAAAACTCAAAAAGAAAAATAAAATAAAAAATCTAGGCCTTATCAAAAACATCAGACTTGATGCCCAGGAAGAAAAAAGGTCACAGACATTGTAAAAGCAAGCAATCAATCAAGCAAGCCTTGATTAAGAAGAAATAACTCAATCTAGGAAAAACACGAATGCTTTCCCCACTGGAGTCGCTAATTTCGTTTCAGGTAGAATCACTCTAGGGTCTTGGGTTGGGAACCCTGATAGAGCGGAGGGAATACAACATAAAGAGACAAACAAACAAGCAGTCCTAATATTTAAACAATTAAAGTTGGTACATAAGGTCTTACCTGTAGGTCCCACATTTGATGTCATTCTCGTAGGGTTCAAACCCTTTGCTTCTTCCTTGCGCTTTAAGACCCACAATTCATTCAAGGCAAAGCATATACACCAAAAATAACTGAAAGCATGTTCATGATATCAAGGTTAGATCATATAAGCATGTAAGAAAATAAGAATTAACGTGAGATTTTAAAAGCAAATCATGACATAAATTAATGCATAAAGTCCATAATCACCAGGAATAAGACAACACCTCTTTGTTAATATAAGATAAAGAAAATACGGAAGAACTACAACCTGATTCGTCCTACGTCTCCAAGCGAAACCATCCTCTAGATCCATCCTACCTAGGCCTCAGCAATCTTCCTCCATAAGTATACACAAGTATGTCAGGAAGGGATGATGAACATATCAAGAAGGAAATAGGGGTTTCCTATGACTTGGGAGTGGACAAGGCACAAGGATATCTTCAAACTTGATCAGGGATATGATCAACTATAATATCAATATCTAATCCTTTCTCCTGCCTTAGGCCTTCCCATGGAGATGTATTTATACTTCTCCATATATATATGGAAACAGTTGGGAGTATGTCATGAAGGGATGATGAACATATCAAGAAGGAAATAGGGGTTTCCTATGACTTGGGAGTGGACAAGGCACAAGGATATCTTTAGACTTGATCAGGGATGTGATCAACTATAATATCAATATCTAATCCTTTCTCCTCCCTTAGGCCTTCCCATGGAGATGTATTTATATGTATGGAAACAGTTGGGCCATAGGCTCTAGTAGGTGGGTATCAGGTCAAACCCATAAACCCCGCCCGAATTAAGGGAGATTATATATTTTTTATTTTTTTAACACATATACGGGGGTTGGGTATATACTGACCCACATGTACACTTGCTTTATATAGGGCACAATCGTGTATGGGATTTGAAACATTGTTTTTTATAAAATGGACCAAGTCTGGTAGGGAAGGCTCGCCCTATGCCATGCCATAGAGCATCAAATCTAGCAAGGGTGGTAAATGGTGCTATAACAAAAGTTCAGGTGAAAGAGGCCTTTTATGAGACTGCCACAGGGTACATACATCAGAGTTTCGGGTGTCAGACTACCCCTCATCTCATGTCAAGATATGTGACTAATAAGGTGTTCCTGTAGGAGGTTTCCTGTCAATAGAGCAATGGTTTGTCTGCACAGCTCGAAAGGAAGAAGAAGTTTCCTTGTCCCCCTTTTTATTTACAGATTGCATTGTATGAGCTTAAGAAGCTTAAGGTGGTTGAAGCTTAAATTGAAGAACTTAGGAACCTTGATTTTGGAGTAATGAGTTTTCTTAGATATGGTTCCAGAAATGTTTGTATACAACATTGTGACAAGATATGTTACACCTGGCCATATGTATCTATGACAGTACCAAAAGATAAGGAGATAAAGAACTAGTAAAATGCATTGAGGAAGAATCGGTCAGGATATGAGGCAGGGCCCTCCCATATTTCACAAGTACTAGATAAACAAATGGAGGAGATCTAGCAGGAAGTGATTGCCCAAGCTAACATTTTTTTTCAAAGAAAAGGCCAAAGCATGATCTAGTAGTAGTGGGTAGCAGAAAGGTCAAAGTTGATCCACTTTTCAAAGGTGCAATAGAGGCGAGGCAACAAAAGAAACAAATGGAGGATGCAACACCCTACTCCCACATCTACCTAAGCAACCAACCAGTCGGTGTAAACATGCGAAAAGAGGCCACTATGATATGATTCGACCTCATGAGTCATGTTAAGGAAGTGGAATCGATGGAAACACACCATATAGACATTCAACATTAGCATTAGGACCCTTAGGAACCAATCCAACCTTTTTGCCAACTAGCCCCTGGCTCCCACTGAGCTTTTGGACAACATGACCTCTAGACACTCTCATGCTATGGGAATACCATTGTCTAGTGACCTCTGGACACTTTCACAGGCCTGCAAGCCAACGTCCAAGGACTCATTTTATCAGTGTTGTGCTAGTGTCCCTGGGATTTGAGCCACTTTTTCAGACTGAGAGCCCAAGTCATTGCTTAGAATTGAGTCACACCTTCAAAACACTAGAATGACAGTATAAATGCTATCACTTGAATGATACCTTGACTAGACCCATACTAGCCATGACAGACATTTCATCAAACATATTACAAATATGTAATCTACAGGTGTAAATAACAGAATTGAGCATAGGGGTCTCATACTTAGATGAGAATCGCTAAGTAGCACTGTGCCTCAAGACATCAATTTCCATTTCATCCAATAGGTCATAGATATATTGATCATTCATTTACAAGTAAAAACATGCTGAGATCCATTCATAGCTATTGATATAAAACACATATATAACCAACATAATAGCAACAAAAATACCAATGAAATCATAGCCACAGAAACCACATATAATCCAGTATAATACTCATAGAAATACAAGGAGAATTAACCTCTTATTGAAGATGTAAAATTCAAACCCGGGGTGGGACTTCCAAGTTCCACCTGACTGTAGAATGGACAAGCCAAATCTCTTTTCATCCATTCACCCCCGTGCTATATTCCAAGCATGAATGTGGGATATCATAAAACACATCAATCCAAAACCATCTAGGGCTTCCAAAGGCAAACCACCTCAACCCATCAAACTGTGATTCCACATCATGGTCGGACATCACAAAACCATCATTAGATTGGTCTCTATCCAAGCCTTTGAGGGCTCTAGAGCATTTGTCCAACCAAGGCTCCAGGATTAGTAACTCAACCCACCAAGGGCTCCATAGTGTTTTTCCAACCAAGGCTACGAGACTAGTAACTCAACCGAAGCTGTTACAGGGCTCCATAGCGTTTGTCCACCCAAGGGCTCCATAGCGTTTGTCCACCCAAGGCTCCAGGATTAATAACTAAACCCAAGCTAAGGAAACATGAGAACCAATCAAAACAAAACAATGAAAATAAACCCACAATCTTCATAGCTTTCCAGGAAATGACAAGGTTAGGTAATCCACTATCAATCCAGGTAATCCTCCATTCCAGTGACAATCCTGACCAAAAATCCACATGCATATGTCATGCATGCCAAAACTAGTGAGGAAAATAATCATACAACTCGGTACCTGTAATCAAATCCCGTTGTAGTTGCTAATCCTGATGTCCTCTTGCGCTTTCTTGCTCTTCTTTTGCCTTCTTGCTCCAAAAATCCAAGTATGCCACACCCTCCAAGAGTGCTCCAAGAAAACTCCAAGTACCCAATAGTGAGTGAGAGAGAGAATAACGAGAGAGCTCCAAAATTAAACTACCAAAAGGTTACCAATGGATCCTCATAAGCCTTTTTATGAATGAGGCCGCTATTTTCTTCATTTTTCATTATTTTCCTTCATTTTCCTCTTCATAGGAAACCTGTTACCTTTCACCTCCCTTTTCTCCTAATTTCCATTATTTTCATAAATAAATGTGCCAAAAATGTAATTTTGCCTTTCCAAATCTTTAGCTATTTCCTTTCCCATTTTCCTTAGCCATTAATCAATCACAAGTGATACCCATCACTAGGATTTTTGCCAACATTCAACTTGGAATAAGTGTCCCATCAACCATGGTTATTATTTTGCCTTTATTAACTTCCATTACATGGAATTTCACCAGGGTTGTTACAAAACCCTCCCCATTGGGGGAACACCGTCCTCGGTGTTCAACAACACCTATAACCACAAAACTGTTCTAGGGAAAATATATTGTCAATGGAGCTTTATAACTTAGATCTTTGCAGTATTTACAATGATCAACCTGCTAAGAAGCAAACCCACATGAAAACATAACAACATAACATCATAATGTTGTGATACCCATACTGCTTATTGGAGCTTTATAACATATATCATGGCGGTATTTACATCCATATACATATGTACATATACAAAAATTACCAAACATATACCAAAACACCATACCAAAACTACTTTGCCTCAACCGGAAAACAAGGAAGGATACATAGCCTGCATTTGATCCGCCATCTCCCATGTAGCTTCATTAGGCCCAAAGTGCTTCAATTGCACTTTAACTTGCTTGATTGCTCGGTTATGGAGTAAGAGCACCTTTTTCTGCAATATACACTGAGGCTCCAAATGGAATTCTCCATCTGGTTCCACCGGTAATACAGACCAATCAACCACATGATCAACATATTTAACATACTTCTTAAGTAATGACACATGGAAAACATCATGGAATTTTACCGTTGGAGGCAGTGCAAGTTGATATGGCACTGGCCCAAACCTATCAATGATGCGAAAGGTTCCAAAAAACCGTGGTGCCATCTTGGCACACGATCAAATCCGCAAGGAGCTCTTCTTTGGTTTGATGTGCAACCACACCTGTTCCCCAACCTGGAACTCCTTGAACAACCTGTTATGATCTGCATAGCTCTTATGCCTATCCCGTGTTGCCTTTATATTCTTCTTGATCACCTACATTTCCTATTCCATGTCTGCCAACATGTATGGTCCAATCAACACCCTGTTATCTAGATCACTCCAACTGATGGGAGTGTTACAAGTTTGCCCATACAATGCCTCAAACAGACTCATCCTTAACGATTCCTGATACCCATTGTTCTATGTGAACTCTACCAGTGGAAGATACTCTTCCCAGTTTCACTGCTGATGCATCACATACATCCTTAAACATGTCATGTCCTCCAATATCCTATTGAGCCTCTCTATTTGTCCATCTATCTAAGATGATAAGTTGTACTCAAAGCCAACTCTATGCATAAACCTGCAAACAACTCCTTCCAAAACTTGGAAGTGAACTTTACATCCCTGTTTGACACAATCTTCTTTGGAACACCATGCAATCTGAGCATGTCTCTGATGAATACCTATGCTACACCACTAGTTGAGAATGTAGACTTCACTAGAATGAAATGTGCAACCTTTTTCAACTTCTCCACAACAACCATGATGGAATCATGTTGTATCACTATCCTCGACAAACCTGTGATGAATTCCATGGACATGACCTTCAATTTACACTTTGGAATTACAATCAGCTACAACAGTCCACCTGGATGTTTACACTCTGCATTCACACACTGACAATCAAAACACCTAGCCACAAACTCTGCTACATCCCTCTTCTGGTTCGGCCAATAATAAAATCTCTTCACTACAGTCAATGTCTTCTGATACCCTGGGTGACCTGAATATGGTTTCACATGAAACTCTCTCAAGCTCACCTTCTTGAGCTCACTACTATTTGACACATATATCTTGTCTATGAATCTAACCAATCCATCCGATGTAAGACAATAATTCACATCCTGTGCACCTACACCTGTACTATCACCTGTAACTGTACCTTTATTACCACTTGTACCGTATTAGTACTCTGACGCAACCTGTGCATAATCTCCATATACCTGACATCCTGCTAACCTACCTGTAATATCCTATCTTGTAAGTCTGTCCCATATAAGCTCATAACTACCAAGTGATTTACTTATATCCGCCTGCTAAGAGCATTTGCCACTATGTTCTCTTTACCTTTGATGTACCTGATCTCGAAATTGAACTCACTGATCATAGCCAACCACCAAGCCTGCCTACCATTCATATTCAGTTGGTCAAATAGATACCGCAAACCATGTGATCACTCATCAATGTAAACCTCCTTCCTAGAAGATAGTGTCTCCACATATTCAATGCATGTATAATCACTATCAACTCAAGATCATGTGTGGGGTAGTTCTGCTATTGCTCATTCAGCTTTCACGACTCATAACATACCACTTATCCATCCTAAATAAGGACTCCACCAAGTCCTTTCTTGCAAGCATCTGTGAACACTACAAAATCTTTGTCCGGATCTGCAATCTTCAACACTGGTGCATGTGTCAACAACTGTTTGAGCTACTCAAAACTAGCCTCACACTCCTCTGTCCATTCAAACTTCTTACCTTTACTCTGCAATGATGTGATAGGTTAAGAAATTTGTGAGAAGTACCTGATGAAACTCCTATAATAGCCTGCCAACCCTATAAAAGATTTCACCTCATCCACATTCTTACGAGTTCCCACTCCATGATGGCTCTTATCTTTTCTGGATCTAATGCAATGCCCTCCTTGGAGACAACATGCCCCAAGTAGTGTACCTCAGTCTGAAAGAAACTACACTTGCTGAGCTTAGCATACAACTAATGCTCTCCCAACAATCTCAACATTGCTGCTAAATTCTTGATAGGCTCTTCCTCATTTTTACAATATACCAATATGTTATCAATGAACACAATAACAAACTTATCCAAGTATGGACGCAACACACTATTCATCAAGCACATAAATGTAACTAGAGAATTATTTAAGCCACATGGAACTACAAAAAACACATAATGGCCATACCTGGTCCAGAAAGCTGTCTTGTAAATGTCCTCCTCTTTGATGCATACCTAATGATATCTGTATCTCAGAACAATCTTTGACAACAATTTTGCTCCCTTCAATTGATCGAACAAGTCATCAATCCTCGGTAATGGATACCTAATCTTGATGGTCACTTTATTCAACTACCTGTAGTCAATGCATAATATAAGAGTACAATATTTCTTCTTCACAAACAATACCGGTGCGCCCCATGATGATACACTCGCCCTAATGTATCCTTTGTCCAACATTTCCTTCAACTGTAGCTTCAACTCCACCAACTAAGGTGTGCTCATCCTGTAAGGTGCTTTTGATGCTAGAGCTACCCCTGGAACTAACTCAATAGTAAAGTCTACCTCCCTATGAGGTGGAAACTTTGAAATATCCTCAAGAAATACATCCTTGAACTACTATAAAGCTAGGTACCTGATCAAAACATCTGCATCCTCAACTTCCTTACCTTTACACTAGAAATGTGTACTGCAAATAACACACACCCTTTTCTGCGACTGCGCATTTCTTGCATAGTTGTCACCATCCTATCTGATGTGGATTTCTTCTTACCATGTAAAACTCTTGGTTCCCCATTGTCATCCAAGCACTCAGTATCTTTGTCATAACAATCCACCTTGGTTTTACGAAGATACAACCAACCATGCCCAACAACATATTGCATGATCACAACGGTAATACATTCAAATGTGTTGCAATAGATACCATTCAAATAAAATGCACAAGCTCTTACCTAATTATGAACTTGCTTCTTTGTACCTGTAGCCAACTGCACTAACCAAAATTTTGCATGCAATTCCTTACTTAAACCGCACTTATCCACCGAGTCAGGACTAACATAGCTATAATTAAATCTAGGGTCAATCAAAATAGAAATAACTGGATCACAAATCTTACCATCCATCTCAATGATAGATGCCTGATGGCCTAGATGTTTGTTATCCAATGTTGCATAAATACGAGGATCTCTCTGACCAACATCCCAATAGTTTGTGCGTCCTGTGCACTATATATCTAAGGCCTACCACTATGATATTATGGACAATCTCTCTTGCGATGATCTCCTCCATAATTCCAACACTGCACGACCTCCTTATTATAATCCTCAGATTGATATCTCTGTCCTCTATCTAATGCATTGAATCTCTTAGGTGGTGCAAAATTCTCTTTATTACCTGAATCCCGTGGTCTTACTCACGTCTTGTCCCATTTTCCTTTTTTCATTGCATTTCCCTTCTAGTCTGGCTTGGTCTCAGATATGCACTTCATGATCCGGATTTAAACAGGAACGCAACAAATTACAGAGATAACCATATACACAAGTATGCAGTGGAAATAATACTTCTTTTCATTAATGGAAAATACTAAAATATGCTTACAATTAGAAATCGAAATAAACTAGCTAGGGCGACGGTAGCTTATCTCTGAGAAGAGATGTGATGGCTACATGCCTTTGAACTGTGTTACAATGAGGCTCGAAGGCCTATTTATTGTTGAGAAAACAATGGAAAACCCTTAACATTCCAAAACCTAACCCTAGG
>APFE030571544.1:250102-269656 GCA_000404065.3 Pinus taeda
AGTAGGTTGTGATGAATAAGCTCCACTTTGAGCATCATTTCCAGTTTGTCGGTTGTGTTTAAGTATTGAGTCAGTTTTTAGTTGAGTGAGAGTCAATTTGTGTCGTCAAGTCATCAGTTTTCAGTCATGCATTTTAGTTTGAGTTTATGACTCCATTGCCCAATGGATAAGGCGTTGGTCTGCTCTCCTAAAGATCTGCTGTTCCTGGCACGTCCAAGGAGCTACCATCCCCATTGGAGCCAATGTTAGTGTCAGCCTTTCCAGCCTTCCTCCAGTGATCAAATATGCTCTTACAAAGTGGTCTCAGAGTGTCCAGGTCAAATTTTGTCATTTTAGTGAGTCTTCAAGCAAAATTTAGTCACTAGGCATTAGGTCTAGGGTTTGCTCTCACTCTTTTCAAAGTTGCCCAAATGCCAATCTATGTCACTATTCATCTGAGTCTATCATCATTCATAGGGTTTTCATTATCATCTCAATGTCTAATGAGTCATTTACACCTTGTTCATGCTTCAGTTGCACCTAGTTAAGGTCATTTCCCTCTCCTAGGGTTTTGAAGGCAATTTCTCTTGGACGGTCAAATCAATGGAAAAACTTGTTTCTTAATGTTCATACACCTTCCCCTATCCTTAATGTACCTTATCAAGCACTTCCCGACACTCAGATCCCAAAAAATGCTCATTTTTGCACAAACCCTAGTTTCTTGCTACAACCTGGCAATTTTCTAGGTTGGGCCTGTGTTTTTCCCTTTTGGACCCCTTCCCCGCAATCAATCTCTGAGATTCCACTTTCCCCTACTTCCTAACATCCCTCCCTACTCCCAAAAGTTTCCTCAAGAATTTAGAAGCCCCTTATCCCTTTCATTTCGCTTCATTTCGACCAAAACCCTTGTTCCACACATCGGGATAAATTTCACTAAAATGATGTTTCTGAGCAATCAAAGATGATTTTTTCAAAACTGAGAGAGGTTTTTTCCCACAACATGCCAAGGAAGCGAAACCTCCTCCAATTTTTGCACAGGTGTCATGGTTTTAAAGAAATGTCAAAAATACCGGCGAGAACGAAGGTGCTCCAAGGACGGTTGGCCAAGGCACAAAAACGAAGGAAAACGCCCGATCCACTCCAAATTTTGGCCAAATCCTCTTTTCCTGAGCATGGTACTTGATTGGGGACTCACGGCACAAATCCCAAGAAATTTTGAGCATTTTGGGTAAATTTTGGTTTTTTTTAGGCAATTTACAGGTTTTTCCCATTAACGGGTCTCACCCCCTGTGAGACCCTTCATCCCGGCAACTCCATTTTGCAAAAACTCAGCATTTCCAGATTTTTCGTGTAAAGTTACACATGCTCATCAAAGGACTAGAGATTTGGCGAAGTTTTGGGCCTCCAGAAAGTAAAAAAACATGCAAAATTTGACTTTCTGCCACTTTTTTGAACTGCAGAAAGCTGTCTTGGGAGAATTGATTTTTCACAGGGCAAATGAACTCCAAATTCAAAAATTCTAGTTGCGTTGGAAAGTATACTCACAGACCTTTCCAACAAGCCTACTCTTGCTTCATTTGGACACCTGGAAGTGCCACAAAAGTGGTCCCTAAGGCGTGTGACCCGTCAGGCAGAGGCGCGCGACCCGTCAGGCAATTTTCTCCAAATTTCACTGTACAGCTCAGAAAAACGCAGTTTGACCCTGTTTGACTTTTTGAGGTGGATTATTATCCTATGTGATGTAATTAATGTACTTTTATGACACTTTTACTCTTATGTACCTCTTCTAGAAGATTCATTCATAAAAAAGGTGAAAATTAAATGAATGAATTGGTTTCCTATCTTATAGAGGCAAGTTGTTTTGACTGCCTAGTTTGTAGTGCTAAGTTTAGAAGTGGTTGAAAAAGCTCCTAGGATAGTGAGCTCGACCCATGGAGGCAGGGAAAGAGGTTAGATGATCTATATTATTTACTTTCTTGCTCATTTTCATGGTTGGACTCTTGAGGGAGAAGCTATCATTGTATTATTTCACTGTATCTCTGCAATTTTTGGCTAAGGAAGACCAGGGTTTTGCAGTCCTTTTTGGGATTCTTGTGGTTACATGTATTGATGGTGTGTTTCTCTATGCACCTGTAAGTGTGTTATGTGAATCATTTCCTTTCTTTTCCTTCTGCACATTAAGCAAACGAAGTGTTAAAGTAAGAATTCATGACTGTCATGCTCTGCTTTTAAGTTTGTTTAATTTCAATGTTTTCTACTGTTTAAGGAGAATTCAAAGTTATTGTTTGCTCTTCTTAACTCCTCACCTGTCATTCCTAATCATCCACCTCAATCAAAGGCATCAATATTGTCTCCTACCTCGCCCCAAAGAACCCCCTGCAGAAACTATGTCCATCCCCGCACCCAAAATTGCCCTCTCCTCAATTTGCCACCAAAAACCCAAAAACCCCAAATCAACCCTTTTGATCAGTTTACTAGCCTAAAATCAGTGTTACCCTATTGGTCATCTCATCCATTGAATATTTTATTGAGATTGACCGGAGAGAGCCTTCCCCTGCCCTGTAGGGCTAGCTACAAGGCTAAATGGTTTGATGTTGCCTTGAGGTTTGCCTTTTTCAGCCTGAGGTGAAATTTCAAGCGCTAACAGATAGATTAAGTGGTTTGGTCTTAGGGTGGGATTCATAGAATATTCAGGTTCCTAATTCATGGAGTATCCCCTCAGTCCTTGGTCTCGTTGGTTTTTTAGTGGAATTGGATAACATATTTACCTTCATCAATGTCTATGGACCTAATGAGGATCGAGTTTCTTTGTGTAGTGATTTATTTAGAAAGTCTCTTTTGGATGATGATAATTTAATTTTAGGTGGAGATTTGAATTTATCTCTAGATGATGCGAAATCTTAGGGACCCCATGCCATATCTGATCCCCTCACAAACTATTTTTCTCACCATATCGTTGTTAACCATTTGATCGACCTTGATATGGTCTAGTTAAAACCCACATGGAGGACCTTCATGTGGTGAGGGTCATGTGGTAAAAAGGCTTGCTAGATTTCTTGTGGCATAATACATAGTGGTCAAGTTTCCTGCTCTTCATTAATGGGTGGGATCTAGAGGTGAATCATATCAATCTCCAATCCTATTAGAATTAAAAGGACACCACCAAAATCATGTTAGTCCTTTTAAGATTAAATATAAATGGATAAATAATGAGTGTCTCTTTGCTTTGGTCAAAGACAATTGGCGTTCCTTTGATGATGGGGATGGCTTATCAAAAACTAGTCAATTTGAGTCTAATTTAAAACATATCAAGCAGTTGACAAAGGAGTGGACGACTTATACTTTTTAAAAGGAGGATGAAGATATGGTGAAATTTGAACAAATTTTTTTATTATTTTATTATTATATTATTATTATTATTATTTATTATTATATTTATTTATTTTTTATTTATTTATTTATTTTTTTTTTATTTTATTTTTTTTTTTTTTTTTTTTTTTTTTTTTTTATTTTTATTTTATTTATTTTTTATTTTTATTTTTTAATTTTTATTTTTATTTTTTTTTATTTTATTTTATTTTATTTATTATATTATTATTATTATTTTTAATCTGGAGTTGAGGGCTATCGTTCATAGGAATCTAGGGAGGAATTGTACAGACTCGAATAAAGACACAATGAGATTCTTGCAAACAAGGAAACATCATGGTGCCTTAAAAACAAGGCAATTTTGTTATATTGCAGGGATTAAAACACCAAGTTTTTCATGGCTATGCAAAAGGTCAAAATTTGACCAATGCTATTTGGCTTATGGTGGATTCTGTGGGATGGGAGGTAACAAATTTTGGTGGCCTCGCTTCCCTAGGTAAGGCCCATTTTCAAAACATTTTCAAGGAAGATGAGGGGTCACTATTGCTGAAGAAATTCGTGTGGCTCAATTTTTTCCAAGATTTGTGGAGGATGAAGAAAATAGATCATTGATGGAGGAGGTGTCCGAGGATGAATTAAAGGAAATTCTTTCTAGTTTTCAAAAGACAAGAGCCTGAGGTTTGATGGTTGGGCGAGCAAATTCTTCTCTGTTCTTTGATCCTATCGACAAATATTTGTTGTGAGTTTTTCAATGAATCTAAAAGGGAAGGTAGGGTTATTCCACCCTTCAATTCTACTTTTATATCCCTAAGGTGGAAAACACTTTGTCTTTTGAGGAATTCAAGCCTATATCCCTTTGCAATTGTGTATATATGGTCATCTCAAAGGTGATTGTAGGAAGGATCAAGCTATTCTTTCGAAGACCATTTCAATGGAGTAATTTGGGTTTCTTGATGGGAGACAAATACATGGAGCTATTGGAATGAATCAAGAAGGGTTGCACAATTTAAAAACTTAGAAGGACAAGGGTGTTGTTCTCAAGGTTGACTTTTCAAAGGCACATGATCATGTTAATTGGATGTACATCAGACTCCTTACTCATGTTGGTTTTGAGGCCCCATTTATCAATTGGATCATGAGTTGTTTGATGTCTATTTATTTTGTCATCCTAATAAATGGTTCTTCTTTGCCTTTCTTGTACGGACATAAAGGTTTGCGACAAGGATTTCCTTTATACTCACTTCTTTTTCTACTTGTTGTTGAGGGCCTTAGCTGGATGCTGGAGCAGGCAACTCATAGAGGTGAGTTTAAAGGTGTGGTTGTAGCTCATGTTTTAGTAATTACTTATTTGCTTTTTGTTGATGACATAATTATCTTTTGCAATGGCTCGGTTAGAGATATCGAAAATTTGTGTGATATTTTGTTCTTGTTTGGGAAAGATACATGTATGGTCATCAATGAAAGAAAAACTATCATATATTTTACAATTTGGTTGAGCATGGAATTATTTATATCATATTTGTCTTTCCATTTGAGTTATATGAATTGTAAGATGGCCTAAAGTATTTGGGTTTCCATCTGAAACAAAATTGTTGAAATAATGAATATTGTATGTGGTTTCTAGATAAGTTAGAGAAGAGACTCACTTGTTGGAGCTTCATTTGGATTTCCAAGGTATGCGCGTTAGTCTTAGTGAAATCAATTCTTGAATCTATTTTGATTTACTGGATGCCTCTCGCTTGGATTCTAAAGGTAGTTTTGTAGAAAGCTAGGAGGATCTGTTTTAAATTGATCAGGGAAGGATCTCAAGATCAATTTTGTCTTCCTTGGGTTAAGTGGAATCGATTTACAGTGCCAAAGTTGTTGAGTGGGTGGGGGTTAAAAAACATCTTCATGTTCTCAAAAGCCTTTGCAACAAAATGCAAATGTATGCTTCTCTTTACTCATAGCCTTTTGTCATTCGTGGTTTACTAGAAATATATTGCACCATATTCCTTAGAATACTAGGTGCGAATCTAAGACAAATCAAGACATAATATTTTAGTAGCATGGAGGAATGTCATAAATGAATTTGATTTGATTGCTTTTGGCATGGCATGGAAGATCGGTAATGGCTACAAGGTCAGGATGTGTGTAGATCCTTAGCTAAGGGGTGGTGAAAGGCGTAGACTATCATTGACTCTAATTGATTTACTGAGGGACCAAGGTTAATCTTGACGTGCACATATCAATAATCCTTCTTAGGCTTCCCTTTGGAATCAAGGATGGTTGACCACTTCATATTTAAATCTTTAGGTGTTTTTTTGGGAGGAATGGTCCAAATATTTGGATTCTTTGCTTTCTGCCCACATCTGATTAAATGATGGAGAGTATGAGTTGGTCTGGGCTCTTACTCCACATGGAATATATACTCATAAGTTTGTTACACATTGTTTTGTCATATTCATGGCAATTTATTTTGTACCCCTATCCTTTTCCATCCAAAGCATAATTTACATTAATCCCTAAAGAATATGGAAGAAAAACCATCATATGGAAGTTATGAATCTTATAAAAATATCGTAAAAAACCCTAATTTAAAAGGATGTCACAAGTTGGACCATGATTAATTGCGACATTGTTAGGTTTTCGCATGTTTCTTACTTGCTGGGCTACGACATTGTCACACTTTTCCTATTCCAAAAGTGCGACGTTGTTTTAACAAAGGTAAAATTAAAAAGTACGAGAAGCTTCTAGAATAGAAGCCTCGTGGATGGCATCTCCTCCAAGCGGTGTAGATCTAACTCTCTTCCCTAACTTGTTATATCTCAACCTCCATCCCTTATCATCCTCCTATCCTTTCCCATGCTTACAAGTACAAGCATCACCCATTGAGATGGCTAGTTAGAAAATCTCAGAAAGGCTTTTGGCTTTGGTGAAACTCTGCTGAAATATCAAACCTTTGATCTCAATACGTTTGAAGGAAAGGAATTGGAACAAAGAATAGATGGAAAGGGACTTAAAACATCAAGGTAACTTCAGGTTGTAACCTTTTCTGCATTTCAATACATTTACAATTTCTTTCTCACAATTCATTGTCTAATTATTGGAAATATTTGGTATATGCTTTCTTGATCACTTATGTAGGTTTTGTCAAATTATATTTGATTTGTTGGTGCTTTGATGGTTTGTTTGTTTCTGTCATTTGCAAGTATTTGCTTCAAAGCATACAATACGAGAATAGAAGCTATAAACAACCAACTATTTGTCCATCAATGAAGTTGGGTTATATTCACTAGAATGTGCTTGCACAAAATGCGGAGATTATTTGGTGTTGGACAATTATCTGGAAGTAAAAATTTCAATAAAATTCATGTTTACTGGTTTGGTGTATCATGGAGAAAAAAGTTCCTACTTGGCTTGTAATGTAGTGCAACGTAAGATTGGTCCTGGATGGTGTGCATTGTGTAAAGGTTTTGAGGAGACATTTGACCACCTATTTGTCCACTACTCCTTCAAAAAACAAGTTTGGTCAACTTGCAGTACATTTCTTGGCCATGATTTCAAATGGGAGGGTCTAGTATTTGAAGAGACATGGAAGGGTGGAGGATAGGTCCACTAAACCCTTTAGGGCCCTTCCTATCATTTTAAGTTTAGGAACTTAGTCGTCCATAAACAAGGAAATATTTAATGAAAAATCATCCTATCCATAAAATATTGTTGGTAAGGGCCTTACTATTATATCACTACCCGCATCCAAAAGTGCACATAGGTGGGAGAACTATGCTTAGGGAAAATATGGATGTCAATATCCCTTGGGGTTCTTTCAATGAGGCTTCACAGGGGGAGGATTCACTTATGGGGTGGGGGTTGTCCTTCGCTTATCAGAGCATCATTATTTCCATGTCAAGATGGGATTGGGTAATGGTAAAAATAACCGGGCATAACTTTTAGCGTGCAAATCCCTTATTGTGTTTGCACATGAAAAAGGGTGTCAACAACTTGAACTTGTTCGCCACCCAACCAATTACCCTCTCATTTTCCAAATGAAATGGGCTCCTTCTTTTTATTTTATTATTTGCTTTCGATTTTTCATACCTAGATTTTAATTGAAATGATGAAAATGGCTTTGAAGCACAAGTCATGTTCTAGATTGCAAAATCACTCTCTTTTCATATCATTATTGGCATGTTAATGATCTCTATTGATCTGGAAAACTCATCTTGAACTATATTGACTATGGTTCTTGGTAAATTCAGTTACATGAGGATGATTCTTTGTTTTATCAAAGTAATAATGTGTCCCATTCTCTTTGAGCCACTTCATGTGGCCAAGAACCTATTTAACCTAGAAAACATATGAATATTAAAGTTTTAACTATGTTTTATATATACCCTTGCTTTGATTTTTGGTTAAAATGACACACGAGTTATAATCTTTATGTATAGGTCGAGGGATGATATGTGCTTTATTGCTCACGGGCCTTGTCATAACATAGGTTTGCATGTTTTGTGCACAACTAAACTCTCGTATCGAAAGTTCTCGATACATTGTGCAATGAATGATGTTTGGCGGTGGTAGACATATCCAATGCGATTTGTTTTGAATGTGTTCTCTTTTTTTTGGTGACATGGGATGGTGTATCCAACTTATAAAACATGGTTTTTTACATCTATTCATAGTGTTAACTGTTATCATGACTTGAGTTTTTAGGTCATAACTCTCCTCTTGTTGTGATAATTACTACCTGGTACACCTTGTACCTTGTATGCCAATCATCCAATACACCGCATAGGGTTTTGTTTCCACACACTATGCATATCATTTTCTTGCTCAGACCTCTACATACTACTCTAGAACTAATTAGGGTTTCAAACTTTTGTTCAACTCTTTTTACCTCCTTTCAGACCAAATCCTGTTGAAAATAACAATAAGAAATGTTAAGAATAGTTAAGTATGAGTTAACAGTTAATTGATGCATTAGTGCTACTCCAGTTAACTGAATATTCCCTCATCAGAAACTCATGCATGTCGATTCTGAGAAAGACCTAGTTGAGATTAGAGTGCAGGGACATTGTACTATTTGTTTTAGATTTTTCTGACTTGTACTAATGGTGCATGCATTCAGGAACTGAGGAATTTCCCTTTAAATATAGACTAATTCTCTCAGGAATGGGGAAAAGAATTAGAAGCTTGGAGGCTTGGAAATTTGGCTAAGTATTGGCCAAAGGAAGTCATCAGGTGGAGGATAGGAAATACTTGTACAGGTTAAGCTCAAGTTTGAGCAAAGCATATTGTATTTATCCAAATTCTTTGACCAAGGGCACAAGGAAATAGGGAGCTTGGAGAGCAAAGAAGAGGCCTCGATTTGGCTTCAGCTTGCTTATGAGCTGGGAGATTGATTTTACTGAGTGTTGGGATTGTTCTTGTGAGAAAAAGCATTGTATTATCATCTTGGATTTCTTATTAATGCAATACAGATAGTGGGGTTTTGAGTTGTGGTTTCCCGAGATATTTATTGTGTTATGTGCCGTTGATTTTCTTCCTCTTGTCGATTATTTTTTTGCTCAATATTTATGTGCTTCCAATGTAAACAGTAGAAGTAGATTCAAAACTTTTTTCTCCAGGAACTTGTCCTGACGATGAACCACACTGGTTGGTTCGAAACACATCGACAATGAAATATCATGTGATTTACGTCGAAAAATCTCTCATAAACTTTATATGGATCACAGAAGCCTCAATTCAACAAGTAGATTCTTGTCTCTTGTTTTAGTAGATTACATGAGGTTGTGAATCTATAGGATTTTCTACATGGTATCAGAGCTGGATTATTTTTTGGGCCGCGAGTTTGCAGAGAAAATCTCAAAAATTTTGTACAAACTTTTTAGAAAAAAATAGAAGATCTGGATTCCTTGCGAAAAAATACCCAAAAAAAAAAAAAAAGAAGAAGAAGAAGAAGAAGAAGAAGAAGAAGGTCGGCTGAATCAGAGTTCGGATGAGGGAGATATCGCCGATTTAAAATTATCTCTTTCTATAGAAAATTCTATGACGACGGGACAAAGGAAGAGATGGTGAGCCTTGCTCTTCTTGGACTCCCAAAGAGTTGACATAATTATCAGGACTCTATCAATGATCCGGAGAAGCTGCCAGATTGGGAACAACTGTGGTCAGATTTGATGTAGGAGGAGATTAGGAGGAACACCAGAAATGGGATCTCTTCCAAGGAAGTGGAAGAGGATTTTTCCATAGCGAGTAAGGAAAAATGGGCCAAGGGAAATAAGTCCCAAGGTGAGGAGGGCAGAAACAATATGGAATTGACAAAAGTCAAGTGTTTTCACTGTCATGAGCATGGGCAGTATGCCAAGAAATGTCCACAGAAGAAAGCAAGCAAGAAGGAGCCAACAATAGTGGCAACAGGTGAAGCTCTAGCTTCACAATTTGAACTTGATTTCACTCTCATTACATGCATGGCTGACACTGCCATGGGAGGCGTGTGGTATCTCGATAATGGCGCCTCATTCCATATGATGGGGAATAGATATCTCTTTAGTGATTTTGAGGAGAAATACCTCAAGCATAACATAGAGTTTGGAGATGACGAGAGGTATAGAGCTACCGGGACCGGTACGGTTACCTTTCAAAGGGAGTCTATCTCCCCTCTCAGGATCATAGGTGTGATGTATGTTCTAAGACTAAAGAAGAATCTTGTTTCAATCACAATATTGGAAGATAGTGGCTATGTTGTGGTTTTTAGTAAGGGAAAGGTTTTCGTTAGACAGATCACCACGGGACAGGTGAAATAGATCAGTGCACGGGTCAAGAACCTGTATGCTCTTGAGGTTCAAGATGCATGAAAAGCCTCGAGGAGCAAGGAAAAGGTTAGAGACTTGGTGGTTGAGAGGGAGAGTAAATTACCTCTCAACATGCAGTCCTTGGAGAATCCTTAGAAGTAACTTCAGGGAGTTGTGGAGCAACCACAACTAGAGAAGTTGAGAGGAGACCGAGTGGAGAGGTCCACTCAAGAAGAGAAGGAGCCTCAGAAGTTGTCTCAGACAATTGTGGAGAAGCCACAATTGGAGAATCCAGGAGGAAACTGATTGGAGGCATCCAGTCATGTAGATACCTCCAGTAGGGGGAAATTTCGAGCCAAGTGGGTAAAGGGATCACATGCAGCCATACCTCCAGGTGAGAGGTGGGGCGATTTGAAGTGATAGTCCCAAGAGGGCTCAAATTGGGTATGGTACATTGAGTGTTTTTATCTAATGGATCGTACCTTGCTACGGGAGCCCAAAGTACATAGTAGTGGAAGGAATCAGTGGGATTGATGCAGTTAGAGATCAAAGTGATAGAGGCTAGATCAATCAGGAACTTAAGGAGTGTAGAGAGGGCTACCAACAAGTGTAGAAAGGTAGAGTCAACAAAAGAGCAAAGTTTTCAGTCGACAGAGGCAATAATAGTCAGAGACTTTGATGACAGAGGCATCATTCTGATTAAGGTTGGATGTTTTTTTTGTTTTGTTTTTGGAGCTGTTGGAGCTACAACACTCGAGAAAAGTGTTGCATGCAGAACATTCCAAAGGTTCGGGATCAGGATCGAGTTGAATTCCTTTCTTGTTGAGAGGGAGTGTTGGAAATAGCAACAAGAAATGTTAAAAATAAAATCCATAATTCCAATTTAATTTGTCCTTGAATAAAATTGTAATTCTTTTCTCATAACAACTTGTAAATAGTTAATTAAGTTTAATTAACTTAGGAATTTCAAGTTGGAAGTCTTTCTGAAGTCATGTATATGTTCTCCCTATATTATAGGGGACCAGGACGAGTTAAGTATGAGTTGTAATTAATTAATTCAGTTTATTGAGTTAAGTCCAGTTACATTAGTTCCAAACTGTTTGAGGAACTAATAGTGAGTTAACAGTTAGTTGATGCATTAGTGCACTCAACTAGTGCTACTCCAATTAATTGAATATTCCCTCATCAGAAACACATGGATGCCAATTCTGAGAAAGACCCAGTTGAGACTAGAGTGCAGGGATAGTGTACTATTTGTTTTAGATTTTTCCATGTTGCACTGATAGTGTATACATCCAAGAACTGAGGAATTTCTCTTTAAATACAGGCTAATTCTCTCAATAATGGGGCAAAGAATTAGAAGCTTGGAAATTTGGGTAAGTATTGGCCAAAGGAAGTCATTAGGTAGAGGATAGTAAATACTTGTGTAGGTTAAGCTTAAGGTTGAGTAGAGCATATTGTATTTATCCAAATTCTTTGACTAAGGGCGCAAGGAAATAAGGAGCTTGGAGAGTGGAGAAGACGCCTGGATTTGGCTTGAGATTTCTTGTGAGCTGGGAGATTGATTTTACTGAGTTATGGGATTGTTCTTGTGAGAACAAGCATTGTATTACCATCTAGGATTTTTGATTAATGTAATACAGATAGTGGGGTTTTGAGTTGAGGCTTTCTTGGGATATTTATTGTGTTATGTGTCATTGATGTTCTTCCTTTTGTCGATTATTGTTTTGCTCGATCTTTATGTGCTTCCACTGTAAAGAGTAGAAGTATATTTTGTCTCTTGTTTTAGTAGATTACATGAGCTTGTGAATCTATAGGATTTTCTACAAATCTTTGCCAAAATTCTACCAGGTTTTTAGTCATGCCCCCTATGATTAGAACCAAATTAATCAGAGTGGATATTATTGAAACATAAGATGAATATTTGGCTTTGTTTCAAGAGGTCAGGTGTTGGTAATTTGCTCAAAGTTTCCAAGGTTTTAACAATGGAGTAGTAAAAGCCTTCGACCCCACCTTTAATGGGAAGAGGGTAAAGGTTGACAACTTGCATATTTATTTGGATGTTAATTTCACAGTTGAATTGGCCCATCTCCCTATGAAGGGTGATAATTGGGCAAAGATTGTCCTCTACACGATATACCATGGCAGAAGTTGCCACAAAAAAGAATTGCACATATAACATCAAAGGTATTCTAGTTACTTATCTAACATCTAGATGGCAAGATCTGTTATACCTTCTTTGGTATTTCATAACGTGTGAAGGATGATATGTGTTAATGTTTATATACCACATTCATCGGCTAATGTTTTTCTTAGGTTATAAGCTTAATGTATCATATTACTTGCACAAAAGTCTTGCCCAAATGACCAAGGCATATCGGGCCAAACACAAAAACCCTGCAGGTCTCTTTTTTATCACGGTCTCATCTACATTTTGGTTAAGCATCACTTGGACAAAACTGACGATCTTTGGGATGCCTTTCTCCTTCACAATGAATATGAAAAACCTCTTGTTTTTGAAAAACTATATGTTTCTCCTAGGGTTTTTCAATATGCTCCACCAACTGACCCGACTCCTTTCGATTCTCACGTTGTTAATGAAAATGACTCTAATGATCCATTTCATGTCAAGTAATCAAATTTTTATGATAACAATAAGGTTGGAAACCTTGATACTGTACATATTTCTGTCACGAGGAGTATGGATAAGGATACTGAATTCCATCATGTCGAATTAAAACTAGAGTTTAAGGACAATGATGAAGTAAATCTCTTGGTTTGTAAATCTCATTTTGAACCTACACAACGAGAGGGAGTTAGTCAGCCTAGTCAAAACCCCCTGTCCAGAGAAAAAATTAAACAAATGGAAAGGAAAATATCTCGGGCTAGGCGTAGCAAGCGAAAGAACGTTGTGGTTAAGGAGGTTTTTGTTGATCCGTGGATGCCTACCGAGCCTTCACCGAAGAAAAATAAGCATCACACTGAGGATAATTATAGTTTTGTTGGTGATGATAATTATGTGCGTGATGACGACAATAACTCAGGAAAATTACCTAAGGGAAATACAGGATCTGATGGATCCATAATCGATGTGTACTAGCACTAACAATTTCTTATTACAATGCCTCATCTCAAGCATCATATTAATCAACTGATACAAGAGAACAATCAAGTTAGAACCGTAAATCAATTGAAGGAAAATAAAAACAAACATAAACCCATAGAGTTTGAGGTGAAAACACTATAAGGAGATACACATATAATCATTAAGTCATCAAATGTTAAGGTGGTCATCACTCCAGGCATACATGAACCGAATTATGCTAAGTAGATATGATTTTTAGAATCAAAGATTTTTTGAGTTATGTTTTGATTAGATTATGTTTACTAATTATAAAAGGCCTCTACAAAATCTTTGATTCTATAGTAGCCTTGTTTTGATGTTAATATCGATTGATAATATCATTTTTTTTATTTGGTTATTAAGAGGTTGTTCCCATTCTCCGAATAATGGTATTGGTTTCCATGAAAGAGGTTATTGTGGATACAATTATGTTGTTTCAAATCATTTGACGATTTCTTCTTATTTTTTATGTCTATTTCTTTAGATTCGATTGTCAAGTCAAAAAACAATGAAGTATATGTTTGCATAAATAGTTTTGATCTTGAAAAAATTGTTGGAACATGGTTGGGCTTATCAACTTGTATATAAACCTTTAGTTTGAAAGATGGAAGTGAGGAGAGAATAGGGAAATAAATGTTGGATAAATTATACAATGATTATGGAACTATTTCAAACTTTTTATGTAAGTGGGTTGATTTGATTTGACTCAACCAATTAAGGCTTATATAATTTGTATTCTCCGTAGTCACTTTTTATTTAATTGTCTTCTTAATTTTCTATAATTTGATTTCGTCAAATCTGGAAGACAAAAATTTGTCGTTCTGTGACTTGGATCCATGAAAAAGAAGTGAATTATTACATTTATTTTCATTTATGTTATTTCAATTTATATTTATCTACATCCGATTATGATTGTCCTTTAGTAACTTGTGTCTTAAGGATGATGTCGACATAAAAATTCCTCTAGTCCAAGTTTATGTGAATTGTTTCGAGGGATTGAGATTGTTGAGAAATGTTATCTTTATATAAATTGAGTTGAGATATATGCTATAGCAGTTTCTGCTGTATTAATTTATCTCGTTATTTGTTTATTGAATTGTTTCATAAACGAATAATTGAAAGATAGTTCAGTTTATAGAAATTGTTAGAATTATCTTTCCAGTCTATCTCGACCATTAAATAATAATTATGATAAGATTAGTTAGACATCTGCATATATGATTTATTCTTGATGTGAATTATTCAAACCAACACCATTTGTTCTGTGTTATTTTAAAAGATATGAAGCTTACATTTTTGTATTTCTCAATCCTTTATTTATCACATTAAGGACTGTCGATAATTTTAATTTATAATTGCATATATAAATTAAAATTAGTTTGCATTTCATAACATTTAGTTTTGAATAAATTCATTTTCACTTATTCTTCACGAGTTATAGTCTTTTTTGGCTTTGTGTATCATATTATTGTGCATTTATTGTATCATATGTTCTAACATGTTATATTGATTACATTATTTTATTATATTTTATTGATCATTTAAATTTTAGATTAGGTGCATTACATAAAAAATAGTTTCAAGATAACAATAGAGTAAATCCTCGTCTTTTCCTTCAAAAGAGGAAGAGTCATTCAAGCCAATGGAGCCTATAAACCCGCAAAGAGTGACCATCCCAAACGACTTGTGTTGTTTGAAGAACCTCGGTCCAGGTCACATCTCGTTTGTTGACTAAGGTCCAAAAACCCATGTCAACAAAATGGCATATTCAACTTTAAATGCTAAGTGTAGCCATAAAAGACAAAATGTTTGGTCCCTTATCATCACGAGAAGTCACTCAAACCCTCCCATTGCTGAAACTGTTTCTATTTCTCAACCTTAACCTATTCCTAAACAAACAACCAATGAACCCATGACTTCAACAAAATCACAAGTCAAATTTGAGATCAATTAGTGTCTATAAAGATCTCATGAAGTTCTTTCCAAGAATCATGAGATATTAGAATGAGTAAGGTATATTGAAAGATGATTGTCTGAACATCTCATCACACCTCTTGATTTCCATTTAGAATAACCTTCTGTATTGGATCACCAAAGAAATATTCCTTAGACTTCCAGTGCCACTAATGATAGATTGCATGATATCTTGACTGATAGAATTATTCATCTTAATCAATTGGTGTCTGAAGAACCTATTGGTGAATCCAATGAACTTACTCTTCTTGGAGGACTTGGTCCATCTTCCCAACCTAGCTTGCCTTCTTCTCCTGAAGATTCCTCTAGTGAAGAAGACTCTTTCGAGTCATCTTAATTTGGGTGGTCCCTAAGAATGGATAATAATCAAGGAAACCCTAGGAAATAACCAAGATAACCAGACAAATAATCTCCCTGCCCCATGGATCGATTAATATGTTGTTTCTATCCTTGGTATGCAACATCCTATGCCCAAAAACCTTGACAATTTTCTCCCTAATTTTGACCCATATTTTGAACAACCAACTGAGCATCATATTAAAGGTTTCATGTTGGAAATTAGATAAAAAAATGTATGCCAAAAATGAGTAGTTTGTAGGTTATTCCCCTACACATTCGAGGGAAAAACGTCAACATGGTATTTTGTGCAACCCTCTCAAAGCATTACCTCTTGGGCACAATTTGAATTGACTTCTTAGAAAAATTTGGAGATGACAAAACCCCATAAGTGCTAGTCATGGTGTTGAAGTTCTAACTAGGTTTGCTCTTCATAAATATATTTTTATCATTAGTGTATTTATATTCTAACAAGCATCTTCTTCATGCCATATTCAAAATAAAATTTATTTGTATCATGTCTCATTTTGACATTTAAAAGAAAGAAATTTGATTTTTTGAAAGGTATATTTTAGTGTCTCCAAAGTGACTAAGTCGGCCATCTAAAAGACAAGTCAGACTACCCAAAGGATGTGTCTCTTTGTATGAATGAAAAACTATATATTGACATCTATACTCCTTTAATTGGAAAGCAATTTGGATCTGATCTAAGGTAAGGACAATTCACATCTCTTGAGTTATGGTCTGAGGCAATAAGTATACAATCTCTAAGGCAGCTAACATATCAATCTTTGTGGAAGGTATGAAGTATGATCTTTGTGGCATACAAATCTCTGTGGCATATAATTGTGACATGTGAACATTCAGGTCTGTGGCATGCAAACGTCGAAACATAATAGAGTCTGCACTTTTTTTACGATTAAATATTGGCATCTTGTTGATATCTCTATGGAATGATATGGGGCAACTTGTGGGCAATTTTATGGACAAATTTATGATCAATATTCTAAATAGACATAAGGATGGCTGAATTGGAATTTGGTCATTTTGACTTGGATTTCTCTTGTTGACTACAATTCTATAAGAAAAAGATTGTTGGGTTTTCCCCTTGTGGGTTTTCCTTGGCCTCTGGCCTAATCTCTGGTGTCTCATGCCTTTTAACTTGTATAATTCCTTCATTCTTTAAATATTGATTCATTTTTTGGAAATTTTGTTGTCGAAATCTTTCCTTTTATTAACAATGAGCAGAAATATGGTTTTTTGACTATTAAAAAGTTAGTAACAAGTGATAAAAAAAACTTCTTGATGTTAATTTTGATCCAAAAAGTTAACTCTGATCTTTATTTTTTTGATGGATCAAAATCAGAAGAAGTTTCAAATGTCGGTTATTTTCTTTTATATCCAAGAGATAATAAAGTTTTTATTGCTTTTAGATTAGAATTTGAATGCACTAATAATACTGTAGAATATGATGCACACATTCAGGGACTCAAAAAGGCTTTAGACCTTGGAATCGAATACCTAAGATTACACAACGATTCTAAAATAATCATTTAGCAGGTAAGAAACGCTCTACACTACATTTCATCCCACTTGAGGAATTTTCAGATAGAGGTATGGGATTTAATCTCAAAGTTTTCAACATTTAATATTACTCCCATTACTGGATCTCTTAATCTAAACGCCGATTTTCTAGCAAATGTAGCATCTAGATTAATTTTTGTTGAGAGATTTCAACCTAATTTGTTTTCGGTTGAACTCATGTTTAGACCATCAATTCCAGATAATATTACTAACTTGCATGTTTTTTTATCATGATTGACATATAATCGAGTTCTTGCACTCTGAAGATAGTTTCTGTGACACTCTGATTGATGAATTGATTCATGTAGAGAACCTCCACAATTTCTCCCAGACTCAAAATCAACTGTCAATGGATGAATCGACTGATTTCTTAAACCCTATCCCTAAACCTATTGCTAGGCTTGAGAAGTTTTATGACGTATATGACAAATTAAAAAAAGTTGTTAATTGTAAAACAAAGAGTTCAACTATGTAGTATGAAGTCATAAATATGGGAACTAAAAATAATTCACAAAACATAAACTTGGGAGTTAATTGTAGCCCTTAAGAAAAAGAATATAATATCCATTTGTTCAGAGAACACAAAGATGTATGTAGAAATTTCACCATAGATTAAACTGATTATGCAATGTAATAAAGAAAATACTTGATCTACTTCTACTATCAAACTTTGTAGAAGCTTAATCAATTTTGAGCAAGATCAAATAGAACACATATAACAGAGAAGAAGAAACCATACACATGAAACATAGAAGAATACTCTGGGGAAAGTCTCAACTAAAAACCCTACTATCTGTATTATCATACAAGTGGAAATATCTCAAGATTACACAAAGCTTTAGCTCACAACCTATCCAGCTCTCAGTACAATCCCTCACTGCTGCCCATAGACAGAATAGACAACACATATGCCTTCCTTTAGTCCTCCAAGCCTCCTATTTCCTTGCGCAGTTTTCCCTGGGTCCTCAAGCTGCCACCTGTGTGTAATTACCTCACACACTGCTCACTAACCTCTGAAATAACTGCGCAATCCTCAAGGAAAGAATTCCTTCTGCATGCAAGAGATATCCTCATGAGAATATTCCTGCAACTGATAGTACACTGTCCCATCCTTTAATCTCAACTGGGTCTTTCTCTGAACTGACATGCATGAGTTATTTATGAGAGAATATTCAGTTATCTGGAGAACACTAGTTGCATGCATGCATGCATAAATTGACTGAACTCACAATTAGTTCCTCAAACTTTTTGGAACTAATTTAACTGGACTTAACTCAGTTAACCGAGCTAACTAATTACAACTCAAATACAACTCATCCTTATCTCCTTCATTAAGGGATAACTTCCTCAATCAAAGGGATAACTGTTGCATGACTTCACAAAGACTTCATGTTTCAATTTCACCAACTAATTAACTCCAGATGAATTAATTAATTATTTTTCAAACAGCTGATGAGACTAAATTCAAATTTTAATTATCAATTTTAATTCAAGGACAAATTAAAATTGGAATATATCTTGAAATGTTATCTATAGCAATGCTATTTTTAGCATTTCTTGTTGCTATTTTCAACACTCCCTCTCAACAAGAAAGGAATTCAACTCGATCCCGATCCTGAACCTTTGGAATGTTCTGCATGCAACACTTCTGTCAAGTGTTTTCACTCCAACAACTTTGAATCAGAACGATGCCTCTGTAATCAAAGTCTTTGACTACTATTGCCTCTGTCGACTGAAAAACTTTGCACCTCTCTGCTCTTCAGTATCTGATTGCTCTAGCCTCTGTCACTTTGATCTCTAACTACATCAATCACACTGATTCCTCTTACTGCATCCATGTTGCTGCTGGTCCTATCTCCCAGCACTGCATTCACATTGCACCTCCTCTCATCATGTTGCGTCATGTTTCCCAATGCTGCACTGCAACTCAGTTACTGAGATGTAAGTAACGGATCTCCCAACTGACCTCCTTGTTGGCCTAGAAACACCCTATGATGTTGAAGCTCCCTCTACTGCTCCATCTGCATCTATCTCTACCCACTCAGCTAATCCTACTACTCCTCATCGGGGCTCCTGTAGCAAGGTCTAATCAAAGAGGCTAGGTACCTCAAGGATCCTGCCCCTATTTAGCCTTCTTGAGACTATCACTTCACATTGCCCCACCTCACTCCTAAGAGGTATGGCTGCATGTGATCCCTCTACTGACTTGGCTCGAACTTTCCTCCTACTAGAGGTCTCTGCATGAGTGGATGCCTCCACTCCGTCTTCTCTCAGCATCTCCAATTGTGGCTCCTCCACAATTGTCTGAGACTTCTTCTAGGGTTGCATGTTGAGAGGTAATGTACTCTCCCTCTCAACCACCAAGTCTTTAACATTGGCCTTGCTCCTCAAGGCTTTGCATGCATCTTGAACCTC
>APFE030571544.1:275925-288425 GCA_000404065.3 Pinus taeda
CAAATACAACTCATCCTTATCTCCTTAATTAAGGGATAACTTCCTCAATCAAAGGGATAACTGTTGCATGTCTTCACAAAACTTCCTGTTTGATCTTCTCCAACTAATTAACTCAAGATGAATTAATTAATTCCGCTGAGATCAAATTCGAATTTTAATTCTCAATTTTAATTTAGGGACTAATTAAAATTGGGATGTATCCCAAAATGTTATATATAGCAATGTTATTTTTAGCATTTCTTGTTGCTATTTTCAACAATGTATTCGCTCAGAATTATGAAGATCTCTAAACCTTTGATCCCAACATTACACAACATACCATTCCGATAAAACCTCATACAAATATTTCCAACAAAAGTTAAGGAAAATCCATCCCATTTAAGAGCCAATTGTCAAGAGTGAATTGAACAAACTTTTGGCAGCTAAAATTGTCTTCCTTGGTCCATCATATGCAATGGGTTGTGAATTTAGTGCTAGTAAGGAAGAAGAGAAGAGACATTCATCTATGTGTACACTTCAAAACCTTAAATAAAGCTTTTGACAAAGACAATTACCTAATTCCTCCCATGGAGAAAATCCTTTAATGAGTTTCAAGATCTTAGATGTTGTCCCTTTTGGATATTTTCTTGGGCTATAACCAATTATGGTGGCTCCCTCTGACCAACTTAAAATTGCCTTTACAACTCCATGGGGAAACTTTGCCTACAAAAAGATGCCCTTCACCTTGATTAATTCCGAGGTGACTTTCCAATAGGCAATGGACATTACCTTTGGGGGAATAATAAATGAATCTATTGTCATATATCTTGACGATGTCACTGTTTATTCTAAACAAAGATCTGGCCAAATTTCACATCTCAAAAAAGTGTTTGAAAGATGCATGAAATTTGGCTTTTCCTTAAATCCCAAAGAGTCTATCTTTATAGTCATTGAAGGAAAATTGTTAGGGTGTATTATGTCTAAATATGGCATAATCATTGACTTAAAAATAACCTAGGCCATCGATATTTTATCACCTCCAGATTATAAAAAGGACGGTAGTCCTTCCTTGGAAAAATTAATTTCTTTAAACAATTTGTCCCCAATTTTTCTAAAATATTTGAGCCATTTCAAGATATGATAAAAAATAATTCTAACTATAAGTGGAAGGATCACGAAAAACATGATTTTTGTACTATTAAACAAGTCATCTCTGAGGCTCCTTCTCTGATGAGCCCAAATTTCTCTAGAGATTCCATACTCTATACCTTTGCTTTCGATTCTAATTATGTTGTTTTCTTTACATAGAAAATTAAGTGTGATTGCAAAATTCCTATTGCATTTATGGACTCTGCCTTTAAGGGAGCTGAGTTAAATTACCCAACATTAGATAAAAAAAGCCTTTGTTGTCTTTTTCAGATCTTATCTGTTAAACTTGTTAGTACAAAAGGAATTAGGAGCAAAAAGGGCCCACTGGATGACGACCCTACAAGAGTATGACTTGGATATCAAACATGTTAAGAAACCAAGTGTAGTAGAGATTAATGCTTGATTCCTCTTTTTGATAATTACTTGTGAATGTTAGTTTCCTTCTTATTATTTTTTATGTCTTCTTCATCAATAAATTATATAAATACACAAAACATAAAGATCACAAAGAGACAAGAGACACCAAAATTTAGGCTCCAAGCCCAAGAAAAAACCAAAAATCATTTTCTTATATAATCAAATCAAAATGAGATATCCAAGGCCCAAGACCAATACCAAGTGTATCACAAATATTCCAAGTCAAACTCTCCTTCAAGTCTCCTCCAACAAGTCAAGGTCAATGTTGGTCAAACCGTTTCAAATTTGGTCAAACACCTAATTTCCGCCTCGCAATACCTCAGAAAGTGGCTTCTAAATTTTGCATGTGCGAACCAGATTAGGGTAAAAAATCTTTGATATTTCTCTCTCCTTTGACTTCCTTTTCTCTCCTTTGACTTCGACCTTCTTCTTCTTGTCTAGGTGCAAAAATAGATAGGTGATGTAATGAATGAATGAATATATCCAAGAGGTGGAACTTGCCTCTTATATATAGTTGTCCAGGAGGGTTGAATATGTGCCACTTGACTGACTTATTGAAGGAGGGCCGACTTGAAGATCTTGTGGGTTTATGACACAAAAAATAAACTTTGAATTCTTCTTCTTTTTTTGAATGTCCAAATGGGACTTGAACCAAATAATTATTATTTTGACTCAAAATAAATTCTTTTTGACTCTTTTGACTCTAAGTATGAAGAACACGCCTTAAAATATAAAATGAATATAATAAATAATAAATACATCAATGATAATTTTATATTATGAAGATCAACTCTAGTTACAATTTCAACACTCCCTCTTAAATAGGGAGGTATTCATAAGGATTCAACACGATATTCTCAAGTTGAAATATTCATATAAGAAAGGATCCAAATTTATAAGTACCAATGATGATTACATCATCACAACCAACATTTACAAACTACCAAGGTCTTGACAAGTACACTCTATCTCTCCACTAGATCAAAGCACAATGCTGGGAAGCATTAATTTAGACACCACTGCCTCTTAAGGCACATACCTCACCTATGTATTTCGAAGGTATGACCTCACAGGACCATTTCCTAATCCAAGGAAAAGTTCCTCCTCAGGACCATTCCTTACCAATTTCATGTATCCAACTTAGCATATTAATCCTAATGAACCACAATACATGACTCAAGAATGTTCATCCCTAATTCTTATCCAATCCACCATTCTCCATACCAATGTTCATGCACTAGACTTACAATGGTTACTCCTGGCCATACTACATGATACATGGAGAACACAATGTCCATCCTCACTCCCTCTCAACTAGGAGGATATATCCACAAGCCCAAGCTTGTCTAAAAAATACTAAAGCTTTCCCTCAGGAAGAGGCTTTGTCAATATATCAACTACCTATGCATCAGTAGAGATATAATGTAGCCTTACAACATCTTGCACCATGCTTCAAATGTAGTGGTATTTGATCTTGACGTGCTTTAACCTTGCATGGAATACAGGGTTCTCTTAAAACTTTATGTAGCTTAGGTTATCACAACATATTGTAGTTGAATCCAATACTCCTTTGAACAAATATGCAAGCAATTTATGGAGCCAAACTGCTTCACAACAAACTTCACTTGCTACCATATATTTAGCTTCAACAATACTTAGCACAATTAAGTCTTGTTTTCTAATCATCCAAGAAACCATAGCGGGTCCCAAACAAAAACATCCACCAATAGTACTTTGATTTGCATCAGTGTTTCTTGCCCAATAAAAATTAGTGTATCCTAATAATTGAATCTCATTTCTTGCAAC
Source organism: Pinus taeda (assembly GCA_000404065.3). NCBI lineage: Eukaryota > Viridiplantae > Streptophyta > Pinopsida > Pinales > Pinaceae > Pinus > Pinus taeda. The sequence goes on from APFE030571544.1 coordinate 279,277, forward strand.
ATATCTCAAACAATGTTGTAAATTTCCATGAAGATGTCTCAAGCTATGTTTCGTTGTTATCCAATGATCATGTCAGGCCTCCATCTAAGACAGAATTAGATTATTTATTGCATAACATATATATCGCCAGGTGTTCACTAAGTACATTAGAGAACTAATCAGATGCCTGTAGGATGATGGACCAACAAGTTTTGAGTTTGAGCTTCTCAACTTCTTCAAATTGGTTATCATTGGTGTTTCTATAGGTTTGCAATCCATCATCCCAAATTTTTGTAGAACCTTGATCACATATTTTTCTTGACCAAGAAATATCTGACCTGGTTTCTGCCAAACTTCAAGTCCCAAGTAATAGTGCATTACTTCAATATCTTTCATGTCGAACTGAGGTTCTAGATCATTCTTTCATTTACGAATAAGATACTCCACACTAGTTATTAATAATTCATCCACATATAGAAAAATGATCAATGGTCCATTCTTTACTACTTTGATGTAGAGATTTGGATCTCCAACACCTTTGACAAAGCCAAGTCTTATTAGATAAGCATCCATACAACCATATCATGCTCTAGGGGCTTGTTTTAAGGCATATAGGGATTTCTTTAATCTGCAAACATGAGTTTCCTTTCCATGTACTTCAAATCATTAAGGTTGTTCGATGTAAACTTCTTCACCACCAACACCCTTAATAAAGGTTTTCTTCACATCCATTTCGTGTATATTCCATCCCGTAGAAGATTTAATAGAGATAAGAGTTCTTATAGTTGTGAAACTAGATGTAGGAGAAAAAATTTCATCATAATCTATTCCCTCTTGTTGAGAGAATCCTCTAGCCACAAATCTAGCTTTGTATTTGTCGATGCTTCCATCGATTGCATGCTTAATATTATAAATCCATTTGGAAGTGGTGATAGATTTATCCTTTGGTTTGGGAATGATTTCCCAAACATCATTCTTCGTTATTGATTGATATTCTTCCATCATTGCATTCTTCCATTCTTGTCGTTTAGCATCCTTTTCATAAGTAGAGGGTTTTGATTCAATGAGTTTGGCCATATATGTTGCATAACCAAAGTACCTTTTGGGTCTTTTTCTTTCTATGACTATTCATTTTGGAGCTTCATGTCGTTCGGATTCTTCTAAGGTTATCTTTAGCCAAGTTGTTCTTTTTCGTGTTTTTGGAATGTTGATAGATTCTATAGGTTCACTTAGTCCTTTTGGTTCTTCATGATGATTATTTGTAGGTTCTCGAGAGTTGATGTGATTTGGGCTATCTTCATTCTGAAAGTATAGCCCTTCTTCTTCATGTGAATCAATAGGGATATCTTTGGATTTCTTGCATGCAACGCTTTAAAAATGTAACATCTCCACTTACTTCAATACAAAATTATTCCTTGATGTAGATTCTATATGCTTTGGAAGAGGTACAAACCAAAAAGGATTGCTTTCATACCTACATGATCCAACTTCTTTATTTTGTCCTTAGGAATATTAATGTAGACTAGACATCCAAATATTCTAAGATGATCACATTCAATTTCTTTCTAATAAAGGCTTCTTCCAGAGTTAGCTCACCAAGAATAATGTGAGGGCTTCTAATTTGAATGTAAACTGCAATCGTGGTGGTTTCTCCCCATAATAATTTGGGAAGATCTTGATCATGTAACATGGTTCTTGCACACTTTTCTATAGATTGATTCTTTCTTTTGGCTTCATTATATTGAGGATTATAGGGAATTATCAACTCCCTCTTAATCTTGGTTACTTTGCAAATGCCACAAGTTCTTTAGATGTATATTCACATCCACGATCTAATCTCAAGGTCTTGATATTTCTTTCTGTCAAAATTTCAGCTTCTGTTTTGAACTCTTTGAACTTTCCAAATACTTCATCTTTAGACTTTAAGAAATATTTCCAAGTCTTTCTGGAAGAACCATCAATAAATGTTACATAGTATTGATGACCACCAAGTGATTTTTTAGACATGGGACCATAAACATCAGAGTGAATTAGGTCCAATATTCTTTGGATCTTGAGTCACTGCTAGGAAATGGATTTGCCACATTTTTGTCAAGATCACTCCCTTTACAAACTCTTTCATGTTCTTCTTTCAATTGAGGCACACTTGTAACCGTTTGACTCAAATATGGAAATATTTTGTAATGGAGATGGCCATATATTCTATGCCACAATTCACATGGATTTATGCCATTATGTATTAAAGCTTGATGATGAGGATTAAGAAGTTTATACAACCTCCCCTCACGAATCCCATTAATTTTAACATTACCTATACTAGATCCTTTAGCCCAAACAACCACCTTACCATCAATGAATTCCACTATATTCCCTTTATCTTCTAAACAAGAAATAGAAAGCAAATTCTCTTTCAAACCCAAAACATAGAGGGTGTTTTTGATATGAATGTTCCCACTAGATTCCAACTTGATGGAGGTAAATCCAATGCCTTTAACTGGATAGCTATTTTGGTCTCCAAGTTTAACTTTGTGAGATGAGTGTCATTTTGATAGATTGTTAAGATGTTCATGTTACCCTATCATAATACCTTAAGCTCCACTATCAATCACCCAATAATTGTCATCTTCAATTGAACTTGTAAGCGCATAGTAGAAATTCCCATCCTTGACTCCTTTAGATAATTTAGAAACAAAGTTGATGATGTATCCTTTGATGTATTTAAGAAGAATCCTTGATGCCTTGAGACCTTCCTTCATGTACTTGACCATTCATAGAGAGAAATCCTTGCTACAAAGATGTTTTCAATTAAAAGTACTTAACAAGATGCGACCTTTCAAGCTTCCTTCCTTCACCTTAGCTTTGATACCATTTTGAGAAACCAAGTGTAGTGGAGATTAGTGATTGATTCCTCTTCTTGATAATTACTTGTGAATGTTAGGTTCCTTGTTATTATTATTTATATATTCTTCATTAAGAAATTATGCTAATATACAAAACATAAAGATCACAAAGAGACAAAAGACACCAAAATTTAGGCTCGAATCCCGAGCAAAACGCCATAAGGGGGAAACCGAACAAAACTTCTCTTATAGAATTAGATAAAAATGAGATATCCAAGATCTAAGACCAAGACCAAGTCTTCCACAAAGGTTCCAAGTCCAACCCTCCTCCAAGTCCCCTCCAACAAGTCAAAGTCAATGTTGGTCAAACCCTTTGAAATATGGTCAAACGCAAATTTTTGGCCCTGCAATAGAGGTCAATTTTCGGCCTTGCAATACCTCAAAAATTTCACACGTGCGAGTTGTATTAGGGAAGAAAAACTTCAATCTTTCTCTCTCCATTAACTTTCTTCTCTCTCCATTGACTTCAACCTTCTTCTTCTTGTCTAGGTGCAAAAATAGATAGATGATGTGATGAATGAATGGATCTAAGAGGTCGAACTTTCCTCTTATATATAACTGTCTAGGAGGGTTGAATAGTTGCCACTGGTGTGAATTTTCCAAGGAGGGATGACTTGAAGATCTTGTAGGCTTATGACACAAAAAAAAAAAACTTTGACTTCTTTTTCTTCCAAACATCCAAATTGGACATGACTCAAATAAATACTCTTTTGACTTAATAAATTATTTTTGACTCTTTGCAAGTATGAAGAACATGCTTTAAAATATAAAATGAATATAATAAATAATAAATACATCAATGATAATTTTATATTATGAAGACTTACAATTTCAACAAAATCTCCTTAGATAGTGAAAGGTCAAAGTCTTTGCAAATTTGTCGTTGAGTCTGTTAATTTTCCCAACTAGGATGCTTGTTCTAACAATGAAGTGTCTTTGATGCAAAAGATAGTTTTGTGTGTAACAAATGATTCTAGTTCATGGTATTCTAATATCAAGTTTTATTCATTGCATGGTACAACACCACCCCATCTTGAAGCCAAGGAGTCAACTCCCTATCACCTGATCAATAACGTTCTTTTTTGTAAGAAATACGACGAGGTAATTCATTGCTTAGAACAAGGTGATTCTTAGAAAGTAGATTGGTGGTCATTTTGGTAGGGACACCACTGCTCACAACGTACTAAGGGTCGGGTATTATTGACCCACCTTATTTTAAGATGCCCATGCTTTGGTCCAAAAATGTAAGACTTCCCAAAAGGTTGTCAATAGGATTAAAAAACCAACCTTTCTCCTTTAACATGTTACTGTTGAAGCTCCTTTTCAATAATGGGGCTTAGACATAGTTGTTCTTGTAAACCCTCCTTCATCTAAAAAACATAATATATCATAACATCTACTAATTATTTTATGAGATGGTTGGATGTGGCTCCTCTACGAGTGGTTAATACTAAGCAAGTAATGGCATTTTTGGATTCCAACATTAGCACTCATTTTCGATTTCTTGAGTCATTAGTGCTTGATAATGCATCTTATTTTTCCTCCTAGGAGTTTGATTCTTATGCCTCAGATAAAGGGATTAAGATTAAGTACTCAATAAACTACTACCCTCAAGGTAATGGTATTGTTGAGTCCTTAAACAAAAAACTATTAAAAATCCTTAAAAGAACAATTTCTAAGCATCACAAAAACTGACATACTGCCCTCTTTAATGCACTATAAGATGATTGGGTAACCCCCAAAGCTGTAATTGGTATTCTCCCTTTTTCCTTGTCTATACAGAAGAAATTTTACCTCCTAATATTTTCTTGCCTTCTTTACAGTTGTATCAACAAGTACAAGAAGTAAAATCCTCTACTATGAAAAACAAAATTGATGCTTTGCTTAAATTGGAAGAAGAAAGGGAATAGTCTAAACATAAACTACATAAACATCAACAAATTGCAAAACATTAGTTCAATGGCAAGTCGTCTTCTCATAAAAATATTGAGGTAGGTGACCTGGTTCTTAAGTGGGAAAAGGCATATGAGGACAAAGGGGAGCATTCCAAGTTTCAAAGGTTATGGCTAGGGCCATTCATTGTTACAGAAAAGATTGGCCCCAATACATTCCGTCTACAAACTCTGGAAGGTTGGTAAGAATCCCTTTTGGTACATGGGAAACTTCTTAAAAATGATTTTTCCTTAATCCCTTTTTTTTTCTCTTATTTTTGTGAATATTTCTTTAAAGTTTGCTTGTGTTTTGTTATTCAGTGTGTTTTTCTTCTTTCTACTGTTGTTTTTGTTATGCAGTCTACAACTTGAAAAATTGAATAACTATGTCTGAAATATATTTTCCGGGAATCTTTTAACAAATGTTATTTGTTAATGTCTTAACTCTCTATTTTTCTTGCTTCAATATCAACTGATAAAAAAAATAGTTTCTTGATCAATATATCTAAGAATTTAATCATCATTATAAAAACATATCATATTTAAATTCTTATGTTATCAAGAGAACTCATTTCACAACCAACATAATTTTAATGAATAGTGAAATCGATGCAAGGTAGGTGATCATAAACTTTTTACGCCATCCTCTCTCTTAAGGAGATCTTAGACCTACTTCCCCATTTATTATACAATCTTAATTGAGATTAACAATAATTACGCATGGTTTTAGTTCCTCTTTATTTTATCATCCTAGGATAAAAACACTCAACTAAATTGGGTTTAAGAAACGTCCTTGCCAAGGCTATAGATGCCTGCTGGAAATAATGGCTTTGTCTATGGCATATGGGATTCCAAATCAACATTTGATTATATTTATGTGTAAAACTTTTAGAATATACATGTCATCCCACACCTTTAGGGGGATTTTTGAGTCTGTTTCCCCAATAGAAACTAGTTATAATTCCTAACCTTGGGTATATAACTAGTATGATGGGACTCTAGCATCTAATTAAGTTTAAAAGGCACCCTTGTCAAGGCTATGGATGCCTGACTGGAAGCAGAGGCAATGCCTATGGTATTGAAGTCACAATAACACCACCTGCCTGGTTAACTATTTAATTCTCTGAATATGTTGGTTATATGTTCTTTGAAAATATATATGGATTTTATGTGAAGTTTCTGTATATTATTTTAATTTGTAAATAGGTATCTTTGAACTATATGATATTAATCACAATTAAGCAGCACTGAAGCAACCGATTTTCAAATTGTTTAGCATCTATTTTTCATACAACATCTAAATTATTATCCCTATTGTGTAATAAAATTTTAGTCAAAGAAAAATTGTTCTTCTAGTGATTCGCTAATTGTTGGCCACCCAAGCAATTTCCCTCTCATTTTCTAAATGAAATGCGCCCCTTGTTTTAATTTTCTTTTTTGCTTTCGATTTTTTATACCTAGATTTTAACTGAAATCATGATAATGGTTTAAATCACAAGTCTTATTCATGATTGAAACAACACCCTCTTTTCATTTTATTATTGGTGTGTTAGTGATCTCTAATGGACATTGTTTAGGGCCCCAAAACGGCTCTGGAAGTTTAGGACTTGAAAAATTGCCAAGAATAGTAAACTACGCCACAATTAAGGAAATTGAAAGAAGTAATGGTGGGGGCCCAAGTGGAATAGGTAGGTGGCCACCAATATCCACCTAGACGAGTCCTCCCCCTTAGGAAGCAATGGTCCCCATTGCGTTGAGTGCCTCCATGAGATGGGGAAAATTTTGTTGAACTTGGTCCCTGTTGAGCCGCTTTCCTTAGTGCAGGAGTTGGCCAACTTTGACTACTTGATACATTTGTATTTATTGGCGAGTGGTATTGATCTATGTGTCTATGATCCAATCAATTGTGTCCTGTTCCATGTAGTCTAGGTTGAGCTTTGTTGGTATTAGTTGTTCAAAAATGTCTAAGGTGTCCATTAGTGGTGGAAAGTATGGCCAAAGATGGTCAACATTGAACACTAGGTGCAGGCCAAGAAATGGGGGAATGTTGAGCTCAAAATAATTGTCTCCCAAAACCTTGGTGATGGTTTAAGGCCCATATTGGAGTGGTCGAGGCTTCCAGTGGGCTTCGTTAAGGCATTCTTTCTACAAATGCAATCAAATTTTATCGCCCACCTGAAACTTATGTGGCATCCAATGTTGATCATGCTACTACTTTTACTTGGCATTATACTTATCCAAGATTTCATGAACCTGTTGGCATATGTGCTGGATGCATTCAATAAACCTTGTTTTATTTATCAGCCTCAGACTGTACATGTGTGAATTCTGGCTATGTAGTCTCATCGGGCATGGAAATGTCAATCAAACACAATGGTTGAAATCCCAAACCCACTTGAAAGGGACTGTGGTTAGTCGAGCTATGGAGAGATTTGTTGTAACTGTATTTCACATAGGGAAGGTTCTCATCTGAGGTTCGTGGATGCTTGGAGTTGTACATGCAGAATATGTGCACTATCATCTTGTTGACGACCTCTGTCTGGCCATTAGTCTAGGGATGGCCTACAATTGACTTGGTAATCCTGGTGTCCAATAATTTCTAAAGTCTAAACCAGAATGTGCTCAGGAACTTGCTATCCTGATCTGATATAATGGTCTGCAGGATCCCAAAATGTACCCATACTCGTTCAACGAAAAGTTTGGTAGCTTCCTCTGCTGTGATACTCTTGTTGGAGGCCGCCAATCTAACCATATTATAAAATCTATCCACAACCACAAATACATAATCATTACCATGCTTGGTGGAAGGGAACTAAGACAGATAGTTCATGGAGATGGATTCACAGGGCAGGATCAGAGCAGGCAAAGGATTGTATAGACCTTACTTCTTGATGGTTGGCTTGGAAATGACATAAGAAGCGCTGAATTTGATATATTTTCCAACATCCTGTTTGAGTTTTTGCTAATAAAATTACTTCTGTAGTATAGCTACAATTTTCTCCACACTAAAATGCCTTGGGACCCACCTATAGTGCGCCTCCAAAATCATCTTGACATGCTCGCTTGAAGGAACACAAAGGTGGCCCATGTAGCATAATAATGCATCATGGAGGTGGAAATATATAATTTAATTTCCATCCACTAGCATCTAGTACGTGGTGGTGAACTCTGGATCATTTTTTGTATAATTGTAGCCATTTAGAGGTGTTGTGGCCACAAGAATTGAGAACAATAGCAAATGTTGCAATTGGGGGCCGACTAAAGCAATCTGAAACATGATTGGTGCTGCCCTTTTATTATTTGATGTTTAAGTAGAATTGTTGCAGATATATATACCACTTCTGATGGTGATCATTCTGCAACTTGCCTTGTGAATGTATAAACTAAAGAGGTTGGTGATCTGTGTAGATGACCGTCTCCTTCCCCAAAATGTAATTACATTTCCAATAATCATGCACGATAGAATACATCTCTTTATCATAGGTCGGGTACTTTTGAATTGTATTGGAAAGTGTCTCATTATGATAGGCCATCAGATGCCCCTGTTGGGTGAGAAATGCACCAATAACATAGTCGAAGGTGTCTGTCTCAATTTCAAATGGTTATTGCAGGTCTAGCAAGGTGAGTACATGTGCAAAGCAGAGGTGGTGCTTCAGCTGAATGAACACCTTATGTTGGGACTTGGACCAGGAAAACTTTGCTTTAACTTCGCCCTTCGTAACTTGACTCAAAGGCCAAGTGATATGGGAGAATCCCAACACGAACCTCGGATAAAAATTGACAAGGCCCAAAAATTTGCGAAGCTCTGTTAGAGTGGTTGGGGTTGGCCAATCCCGAATGACTTGGATCTTAGCCAAATTCATATGCATGCCTTGCTCAGCTATGATGTAACCTAGATATTGGACCTGGCTCATGCCAAATGTGAATTTCTCCAAATTGGCACATAGTGCTACTGTAGGGTTTGAAGGACCTGCCCAATGTGTTGCAAGTGTTCTTCCCAACTCTTGCTTAATATGAGGATTTCATCGAGATTAAAAGCCATGAATGAGTTGGTGAAGGGCCGCAAGATGTCATCGATCATCCTCATAAAAGTTACAGGGGAATTTCTCAAACTGAAAGTCATGACCAACCATTCAAAAAAACCTTCCTTGGACTTGAAGGTGCTCTTCCATACATTTGTGGGCTCTATTGGAACCTGGTGATAGACAAACTTCAGATCGATCTTTCTAAAATACTTGGACCCCTTGAGGTTTTCCAAAAGGTCATTAATATGTGGGATTGGATACTTGTTCATGACAGTGATTTTGTTTAGTGCCCGATAGTCAATGCAGAGCCTCAG
>APFE030571544.1:290925-347431 GCA_000404065.3 Pinus taeda
TAGTCTTTCCATTTTCAGATAGCCATAGTGTGATGGGGTTCTCAAGTTTTGGTTTTGCTAGATTCACGGATGGATTCAAATCTAAGTGAGATGGATCTCCGAATGATATAGCACATGGCCTAGTGGTCCCTGAACTGGGCTATGGATCATGGCAAAGTGAATAGCCAAGTGACCCTTGAGCTAGACTGTGGGTTGCGGTAAAGCCAAGATTGTGTTGCCTCGATGGGCCTAGGAATCCTTGCCGGTGAAGGGTAGGATATACGGTAAATCCAAGAGGTGGTTTTCTCTTTGTTGGGCCTAGTAAACATGGAGTTGGTATATGCGGTGAAGCCTGGAGAGTGGGTCTCGGTTTAGGGCTTAGTGATTTGGGTTTGGATTACGGTAAAGCGTGAGGGACTAGGAGACAAGAAAATTTCTCACGGTGTAGGTGGAGAAATCCAGTGGCGTCCATGCTTTTTTGGCCTAGTGATCGGGTGGAGATCATGGTAAAGCCTATTATGACATGTTTATTGTTTTTGCCTAGAGATCCAGGATGGAATACAGTAAAGCCTGGTTTCTATTGATGAGGGTGAGGTGGTTTAGCCTCGAGATGTCGTAGTTGGTTCTTTTTTTGAGTCCCACATTCATGTTTGGAATATGGCACGGGGGTGAATGGCTGAAGAAAGATTTGGCTCAACCATTCTATAGTCGGGTGGAATGTTGTAGTCCCATCCTGGGTTTGGATTTTGCATCATTAACGAAAGGTTATTTATCCTTGTATTTCTATGAGTATTATATTGGTTTATATGTGAATCATATGGCTATGATTTCATTGGTTTTCTATTTCTATTATGATGGTTATATATGTGTTTCATGACAGTGGCTATGTATGGCTCTCATCATGTTTTTACTTGTAAATGAATGGACAATGTATCTATGGCTTAATATATGATAATGCAAAAAATGATATGAGAGAACAATGGCTCTTAGCGATTCTCATATAAGTATGAGATCCTTATGCTTAAATATGTTGTTTACACCTGTAGATTACATATTTGTGATATGTTTGATGAAATGCTTTTCATGGCTAGTAGGGATATATTTGAGGGTTTGTTCAACTGTTTTCTTTTGCATCATTGTTTCCCCATTATTTTTATGTTTAGAAGATGTCATGCAATTTTGGGCAGTGACCTAGGCTCTGAGCCTGAAAAGGTGGCTTAAATGCTAGGGACGCTGGCACAAAACTGGACAAAATAGTCCCTGGATGTTGGCATGCCTATAGCATGAGAACGTCTAGAGCCTCCTGGACACTAGCAGGCCTATAGTATGAGAGCGTCTAGAGGTTAAGTGGTCAAAAAAATTAGTGGGACCCAAGGGAAAGTTGCCTGAAGTGTTGGGATGGTTCTTAGGGGTCGTGTAGCCGATATGAAAGGTTTGTATGTTATGTTTCCATTGATTCCATTTCCTTAAGGTCACATAAGAGGTTGAATCTGATCATAGCAGCCTCTCATTGCATGGTTACCGTGGTTGGCCGGTTACTTGGGTAGATGTGGGAGGAGGGTGTTACAGAGTGGTATTAGAGCATGGTTCACCCCTTAGACTAGATGGGTTGTGTGTTGGTCATGCATGCATGTCAGTTGCATGTGTGTCTCTTCGCTTGCATTCCATGTGATTGTTTCATTTTCATAATGTTGATCATGGTTGTAGTAATGTCGCCATGTGGAAGTTGATGTTGTTATTGTTGAGTGCATCGTCATGAGTGTATGACTAGTTACATGTTGTTATATGTCGCATACATGTATCATTCTGTATGCTTGGTTGCATGTATAATTCTTGTAAGCTTGGTTTTAAGTATTGTTTGATTATGCTTGATTATATGCGTTCATGTGTGTGTGTGGTTGATTACATATTGCTTATGCATGTGTTCAAGTGTAAAGTGATGTAATGGTTGCTTTTGTCATGCATGCAGTCAAGGTATGCGTAATTGATATGGTCATGCATTGATGATTGGACTCTAGATAGAATGATGCTTATGTGTTGATGCACTTATTTGTATATGTCTATATGATGTTATGATTATGTTATACATGTATCATGCCGATTTGGTGATATTATAGATTAGTACATTGATTTATTTTGATTTGGTTTAGCTGACATAGTATGCCTTGTAGGAAGAAATATAAAATGGCTAGCAAGATGGTAGAATACAAAGACCCTCCCTATGAATTGGATGAGCAATGTGGTGGGCACTCTTCTGATTTGGTAGACACATTGAGAAGCTTGAAGGAAGAGATAAGGAGTTGTAAGGCAGATAATGACAGGATCATACAGGCATAAGAGAAACAAGTAGAGGTTAATGCAATACTCCTTTAAAGTTTGTCAAAATTACAGTGACAAGGGCCACTTCAGATCAACCATGGACATGAGGACAAAACTAATGGGGCATATGGCAGGCTGCTAGACACTCCAGATAGGAAGGGTGATAAGTAAATGTATTATTCTAGTTTTGGTTCTGACATGCATCATAATCGTCATCGTTATCATCATTACAAGAGGAGTGATAGGGGATACTTTCCAAATGAATTTAAGAAAGAAAAGTCACCTACTTTTGATGGAGATGTGAAAAAGCCAGAAGATGTGGAGACTTGGATACTTGGGATGAAAAAAATATTTGAGTTGCATAACTACAGAGATAACATGAAGGCCAAAGTAGTGATATTCAGTTTGAAAGGTAAGGCAAACATTTGGTGGTAAGATGTGAAGCGGGTCAGAGACATTAGGACATATGACTTGAGTTAGCATGAGTTCAAGAGGCTTTTTAGGAAGAAATACTTGTTAGAAAAGTAATATGACAATAAGGACAAAGAGTTTTATGAGCTAAAGAGGGGATCAACGATAGATGAAGATTACACGACCAAGTTTCTGGAGCTATTGAGGTATGTACCATATCTTACAGACGAGAAATCTAAATTTCAACAATTTGTCAATGGATTGCCATTAGCATTTAGAGATCGGATTGAGTATGATGAGCCTCGATCACTTGCGGAAGTCATTGGAAAACTGAAGCATTGTTACGAATAGCCAAAGCGTAAGAATGAATCTCAACAAGGATGGAAGGGAAAAGATAAATGACAACCGAAAAGAGTAAGGCCTCAGAATTCACAAGGAAAAGAAAATGTGGCACCACAAAAGAGGTTCAATGCAGCTAGACAAGGACATGTGTCACAATAGTAGCAACAACATAGAGGTGAGGGTACTGGTCAGTTGGAGTGTTGGACATGCGATAAGGAGCACTTTAAGAGAGATTCTCCACAGAATCATGGTGGTAGGTCTCAGATATATAATGCGCATGAGGCGTAGACTATTGTAGATGTTGGTTAGAGCGTTCCTCATATTCATGCAACATTGGATAACAAGCAAGTAGATCATCAGGAATCTATCATTGAGATGGACGGTAAGCTTTGTGATCAATTTATTTCTATTTTGATTGGCCCTAGATCTAATTATAGCTATGCTTGTCTTGACTTGGTGGATAAATGTGCTTTGAGTAAGGAATTGCATGTAGAATCTTGGTTAGTATAGTTGAATGTAGGTACAAAGAAGTGAGTCCATCCTTGGGTAAGAGCTTGTTCATTTGATTTGAATGGCATGCCTACTCTAGTGCATTTGAATGTATTATCGTTGGGATCATACAGTATGTTGTTGGGAATGGATTGGTTGTATCTTCATAGAACCAAGGTGGATTGTTATGGCAAAGCCATTGAGTGTGTTGATGACATTGGGGAACCAAGAGTCTTACAGGGTAATAAGAAAGCCACATCAGTTAGGATGGTGACAACTATGCAGGTAAAGCGTAGTCACAGGAAAGGGTGTATGTTATTTGCAGTGCACATTTCTAGTGACAAGGGTAAGGAAGTTGAGGACGTAGATGTGTTAAGCAGGTACCCAGTTCTACAATAGTTCAAGGATGTATTTCCTGAGGATATTTTAGAGTTGCCACCTCACAGGGAGGTAAAATTTTCTTTTGAGTTAGTGCCAGGGGAAACTCCAACATCAAAAGCACCTTACAAGATGAGCACACCAGAGTTAGTTGAGTTGAAGTTGTAGTTAAATGAAATGTTGGACAAGGGATATATTAGGCCAAGTGTATCACCTTGGGGCACACCGATATCATTTGTGAAGAAGAAAGATGGTACTCTCAGATTGTGCATTTATTACATGAAGTTGAACAAAGTGATTGTCAAGAACATGTACCCATTATCAAGGATTGATGATGTGTTTGATCAGTTGAAGGGAGCAGCAATGTTCTCTAATATCAACTTGAGATCTGGATACCATCAGGTACGCATCAAAGAGGAGGACATTTAAAAGACAACTTTTCGGACCAGGTATGGGCATTATCAGTTTGTTGTAGTTCCATTTGGTTTAACTAATGCTCCAACTACATTTATGTGGTTGATGAATAGTGTGTTGCGTTCATATTTGGATAAGTTTGTTATTGTCTTAATTGATGACATATTGGCATATTCTAAAAATGAGGAAGAGAAGGCTGAGCATTTAGCAGTAGTTTTGAGGTTGTTGAGAGAGAATCAATTATATGCTAAGCTCAACAAGTGTAGTTTCTTTCAGACCGAGGTACACTACTTGGGACATGTTATCTCCAAGAAGGGCATTGTAGTAGATCCATAAAAGATAAGGGCCACCATGGAATGGGTAGTTCCTAAGAATGTGGATGAGGTGAGATATTTCACGGGGTTGGAAGGCTATTACAAGAGGTTCATCAGGAAATTCTCACAGATTTCTTATCTTATTACATCATTGTAGAGGAAAGGTAAGAAGTTTAAATGGACAAAGGAGTGTGAGGATAGTTTTGAGCAACTTAAGCAGTGGTTGACACATGCACCAATGCTACAGATTGCAAATCCATACAAAGAGTTTGTACTGTGCACAGATGCTTGCAAGAGAGGACTTGGTGGAGTTCTTATGCAGGATGGACAAGTGGTATGCTATGAGTCATGGAAACTAAATGAGCACGAACATAATTACCCAACACATGATTTTGAGTTAGCAACGATCATACATGCATTAAAGATGTGGAGGAATTGTCTTCTTGGCATGAGGTTTGTATTGATGAGTGATCACATTCCATTGAGGTATTTGTTTGACCAACCGAATTTGAACACTCGACAGGGTAGATGGTTGGCCACAATCAGTGAGTATGAATTTGAGATCAGATACATAAAAGTTAAAGAGAATAGGGTGGCAGATGCTCTTAGCAGGCGGATATAGGAAAATCGCTTAGCAACTATGAGCTCCTATGGGGCAGACTTATAGGATAGGATATTGAAGGTAGGTAAGTAGGATGTCAGGTATATGGATATTGTGCATAGGTTGCAGTAGAGTACATGTACATGTACATGTGATAGTACAAGTACATGTATAGGTGGTAGTACAGGTATAGTTACAAGTGCACAAGATGTGGACTATTTTCTTACGGCAAACGGATTGGTTAGATTCAGAGACAGGATATATATGAAAGATAGTAGTGAGCTCAAGAAGGTGATCTTGAGAGAGTTTCACGCGAAACCATATTCAGGTCACCCAGGTTATCAGAAGACACTGACAACAGTGAAGAGATTTTATTATTGGCTCAACCTGAAAAGGGACGTAACAGAGTTTGTGGCTAGGTGTTTTGATTGTCAACGTGTGAAATCAGAATGTAAACATCCATGTGGACTGCTACAACTGATTGTGATTCCAGAATGGAAATGAGAGGTCATTTCCATGGACTTCATCACAGGGTTGTCGAGGACACTCAGACAACATGATTCCATCATGGTTGTTGTGGACAGATTGACAAAAGTTGCACATTTCATTCCAGTGAAGTCTACATTCTCAGCTAGCGATGTATCATAGGTATTCATTAGAGATGTAGTCAAATTGCATGGTGTTCCAAATAATATTATTTCAGATAGGGATGCAAAATTCACTTCCAAGTTTTGGAAGGAGTTGTTTGCAGGTTTGGGCAAAAAGTTGCCTTTCATTATAGCTTATCATCAGCAGAAAGATGCATATATAGAGAGGATCAACAAGATATTGGAGGATATATTGAGGATGTATGTGACACATCAACAACAAAAGTGGGAAGAGTAACTTCCATTGGTTGAGTTCGCTTACAACCATGGTTATCAAGAGTGATTGAGGACAAGTCCTTTTGAGGCATTGTATGGATGAAGTTGTTGTTATCACCCCAAAATTCTCTAAACTTGGACAGTTTACATTTGTTCCTAAGTCATAGTGTTAGATAGGGGTTAAGTCATTTTTATGTTTTTAGAGTCTAAGTCATAGGGTTAGAGTCTCATTTCCATCATCAAATAAAGTTCAACAACCTTGTTTTACACTTTATGGGTCCCATATTATGTTTTGAAAGTCATGTGTTTATCCATTTAAAAAAAAAAAATTAAACGTGCTACGAAATTGTCTAGTCGTTTTCATAGCGCAAAACCCTGAATTTACACTAGATGCGCTATGAAACTGCTGTAGGTGCAATTTTGGTATTTTGCTAAAATTTCAAAGGGAAGGAACAATTGTTTTTTTGGAGGATGATGCTACTAGAGGGTGTGAAGAGATCACCAATGAAAATTTAAAACTCAAGGCAGGAAAAAGTAAAGGTTAAAAGATATGTACAAAGGCAAAATTCTGCGCTATGAAAACAACAGACAGTTTTCTAGCGCAACCAAATCAACCTTCTTTATGCTCCTTTAGGGGCTTGTTTTTTTTGTACAGGTGGAAGAGCAAGGTTCCAGGGATGATAGAACACATGTCACATGTCCTAAAGGGTCAATTTTGTTAGCAGAAGGGTCTCCTTGTTTTTAGCAGTCAACTTGCTGAGAGGAACTCTATTTTCTGGTTTTAGCAGTCTTTTTCAAGATCAGTTTTTGGCCACATGAAAAATTATTTTGGAATTATGAAGGAGGTTTCTCTTAATAACATTCCCAGATACAATAACATATATCACTTTTTTCATAAAGGTTACCAGTTGGGAGATACAAGGCTTTCTTTGAAGCCATATTTTTAGTAATCAGAATTTTCCAGTTTTATACATGATGTTCAAAGATAGTTTATGGGCAGTAGGAGAGGTATTGCAAAAAAAACAAGAGATATTTTTGTTCAAGACAACATGTTTTCCAAAAGCCTCCTTCAGTTTCTCAAAATACATTTTGGATAAGGAGATAAAAGCTCTGTCTCAATACCTATTTTTCAGGGCTAAAGAGGCAAATTGAAGATTTTGAAATTCAACTAACAAAGTCTAAAGGTCAGCTACAACAGAGATGAACAAAGAAATGGAAGGGCACGGTTATATGGAAGTGATAACACATGTCACTTGTCTCAAGAAGTTGAAATTGCTAGCAAGATGGTTTGAATATCATCAATAAAGGTAAAGTCATAATTGCAGAAAACATATTTCCTAGTTTTCAGGGCAGTTAGGTCATGGAACAACAGGGTTCATAACAAGGTTGGAGACATCACCAAATTTGACCTCATGAGGTTGCAGGCGGAAAAGGATTAATTGAAGACTAGATAAGGTTTTTAGAAGTATATTTAGGAGTTTTGGTCCTACTTGAATTATGACTCTTCAAAGACAGTCAAGTTGTCATTTTGTAATTAATAAGCCTGTTTTATGGTTAGAATAGGTGTCTGGGATAAGAATTCGAATTCATCTGATGGTGGATCATAGAATCCAAGGTTATAAAGCTATATATGAAGCAAGAGGTCGAATTAGCAAATGGTTGGAGACTTTTTGGCCCAGCTGCTGCTTTATGTGAAGGAATACAATCAGTAATACAAAGAGGTTTTCCTAAACAAAACTGAGTTTAGATAGGGTTTAATCCTTTCTTGATTTATATGTTATTTTAATTACTTGCAGTAGATCTTATTGTTAATACTCAGAATTCATAATCTAATTCTTTGACTTCCTTTAACAATAAGATGACTGTGTTTTATCTTTGAACCACGAGTACTAGATTACATTGCTATTATTCAGAATTCACAACCATGTGCTCTGATTTCTTTTAGTAATGGAATGATTGCGTTGAGCAGTAGATCTCATTGCTATTACTCAGAATTCATAATCGTATGCTCTGAATTCCTTTAGTAATGAGATGACTATGTTTTTTTCTGAATCTTGTGAGTAAACCACCTTTGAACCATCAGCAGTAGATTTCATTACAATTACTCAGAATTCATAACCCTATGCTCTGATTTCCTTTAGTAATGGAATGACTCTTTTGACCTATGCTATTGAGTGAATTGTATTTGTTTAAGAACCTTATTTGTCTCAGCTTTCATGTCAAGAAACCTTGCCATTGAATTTATTGACTTGTTGACTCCATCGCCTAATGGTAGCAAGCCTTCATCTTTTCAACCTACAAACACACAAAACCAAGATAGAGTTAGCCATATATATTATCATTAATCAATATCATTAACCCTTGAGAGAGCCCTCTTAGGTTGAGGAGGATAAGCCTCAACCAAAAGATTGGTTTGAAAGAGTTACTCAGATTTTGCTTGATCAACAACCTATCAAGGTCAGATTTTGTGATAACAATTGTAATACTCCCATCAGCTGGAGTGACCTAGTGAACAAGGTACTTATTGGACCAAATATGTTGGAAAACATGGAACATGAAATGTAGGTAATCAAGAAGAATATAAAGGCAACACAGGATAGGCAGAAAAGTTATGCAGATCAGAACAACTTGTTGAAGGAGTTCCAGGTTAGGGAACAAGTGTATTTGTGCATTAAACCAAAGAAGAGCTCCTTGCAAATTGGATCATGTGCCAAGATGGCACCACGGTTTTATGGACCCTTCAGTGTTGTTTAGAGGTTTGGGCCAATAGCTTATCAACTTGCACTAACTATGAAAATGAAATTCCATGATGTTTTCCATGTGTCACTGCTTAAGAAGTATGTTAAAAATCCTGATCATGTGATTGACTGGTCTGTATTACAAGTGGAACTAGATGGAGAATTCCAGCTGGAGCCTCAATGTATATTGCAGAAAAAAGGTGCTCATACTCTAGAACCAAGAAATCGAGTAGATTAAAGTGAAGTGGAAGAACTTTGGGCTTGATGAAGCTACATGGGATATGGCAGATCAGATGCGGGCTTTGTATCCTTCCTTGTTTGTCAGTTGAGGAAAATCAATTTTGGTATTGTGTTTTGGTATACGTCTTTAGTATATGTTTTGGTGCGTGTATTAATGATGTTTTGGTATGTGTACATATGTATATCAATGTAAATACCGCCATGAGCTATGTCATAAAGCTTCAATAAGAGGTATGGGTGTCATGTCATTATGATGTTATGCTCATTATGTTGTCACGTTGGTTTGCTTTTCAGCAGGGTGATCATTGTAAATACTGCATCGAGCTATGTTTTAAAGCTCCATGGGAAGTATGTTTATTTTTTAGCAGTTTTGTTGAGGTATCTATGTGGTTGAACATCGAGGACGATGTCCCCCAAGGGGGAGGGTTCTGTAATAACCCTGGTGAAAATTCCATGTAATAAAAGTTAATAAAGGCAAAAATAATAACCATGGTTGATGGGGCACTTATTCCAAGATGAATGTTGGGCAAGACATCTTAGTGTGGGTATTAATTTGGTTATTAATGGCTAAGGAAATTAGCAAAGGAAATGAATAAGCTTTGGAAAGGTAAAATGGCATTTTTGGCACATTTATTTATGAAAATAATGGAAATTAGGAGAAAGGGAAGGTGAAAGGTCACATGTTTCATGTGAGGAGAAAAATGAAGGAAAATAATGGAAAATGACAAAAATAGAGGCCTCATTAATAAAAAGGATTCGAAGGATCAGCTGGTAACCTTTTGTCAGTTTAGTTTTGGAGCTCTCTCATTATTCTCTCTCTCTCTCTATCTCTCTCACTCTTGGACACTTAGAGTTTTCTTGGAGAATTTTGGAATTGGATCAAGAAAGGCAAAGAAGGAAAGAGGAAGCAAAGATCAAGTAGGGAAAAGCTGGATCAAGTAACTACAACAATATTCTTTGCAGGTATCGAATTTCATGTGTATTTTCCTTGCTATATTTGGCATGCATGGTATTTCATGTGGTTCTTTTGCTGTTATGGCATGGGTTTTGCCGAGTGTAACAATGTTTTTAGCTTAGCTTTTCCATTTCCAGATAGCCATGGCGTGATGGGGTTCTCATGTTTTGGTTGAGCTGGATTGTCAGATGAATTAGAAGCTGAGTGAGGCGGATCTCCGAAAGATATAGCACATGGCCTAGTGTTCCTTGAACTAGACTGTGGATCACGGTAAAGCCATTGGCCTAGTGACCCCTAAGCCAGACTGTGGGTTGTGGTAAAGCCATGATTATGTTGCCTCAGTGGGCCTAGGAATTCTTGCCAGTGAATGGAAGGATATACGGTAAAGCCAAGAGGTGGTTTGCTCTCCGTTGGGCCTAGTAATCATGGGTTTGGTAAATGTGGTAAATCACAGAGAGTGGGTCTCGGTTTAGGGACTAGTAATCTAAATTTGGATTGTTGTAAAGACTAAGAGACTAGGAGATAGGAAAATTCCTCATGGTGTAGGTGGATAAATCTGGTGGCATCCATGCTTGTTTGGCCTAGTGATCAGGTGGAGATCATGGTAAAGCCTATTATGACATGCTTATTGTGTTGGTTTAGTGATCCAGGATGGATTATGGTAAAGTTTGGTTTCTATTGTTGAGGGTGAGGTGGTTTAGTCTCGGGATGTCGTAGTTAGTTCTTTTGGTTTGAGTCCCACATTCATGCTTGGAATATGGCACAAGGGTGAATGGATGAAGAGAGATTTGGCTCAGCCATTCTATGGTCGGGTGGAACGTGGTAGTCCCATCCCGGGTTTGGATTTTGGATCATTAGTGAAAGGTTATTTGTCCTTGTATTTCTATGAGTATTATACTAGTTTATATGTGAATCATATGGCTATGATATCATTGGTATTTATGTTGCTATTATGCTGGTTATATATGTGTTTCATGACAATGGTTATGTATGGATCTCATCATGTTTTTACTTGTAAGGGAATGGACAATGTGTCTGTGGCCTAATAGATGATAATGTAGTAAATGATATGAGGGAACAATGGTTCTTAGCGATTCTCAGATAAGTCTAAGATCCATATGCTTAAATGTATTGTTTACACCTATAGATTACATATTTGTGATATGTTTGACTAAATGCTTGTCATGGCTAGTAGGGATCTGGTTGAGGGCTTGGTCAACTATTTGATTTTGCATCATTGTTTCCCTGTTATTTTACTGTTATGAAGATATCATGCAATTATGGGCAGTGACATGGGATCTGAGCCTCAAAGGTGGCTTAAATCTTGGCAACACTAGCACAGAACCAAAAAAAATAGTCCCTAGATGCTGGCATGCCTATAGCATGAGAGCGTCTAGAGCCTCCTAGACATTGGCAAGCCTATAGTATGAGAGCACCCATAGGTCAAGTGGTCAAAACTTTAGTGGGACCCAAGGGCAAGCTACCTGAAGTGTTGGGATGGTTCTTAGGGGTCCTGTATCTGATGTGGAAGGTTTGTATATTGTGTTTCTGTTGATTTCATTTCCTTAAGGTCACATAGGAGGTTGAATTTGATCATAGTAGCCTCTCATCGTACTTTTACCTTGGTTGGATGGTTACTTGGGTAGATGTGGGAGGAGGGTGTTACATTATGTACTTATATTCATATCTCTTCATAGGGTAATATTATTCCTTGATGGTGTCTTAGAAGAAATTCCATGTGGGTGTAGCTGAAAACGATGAGGGTTACCTCTCGTCCTTTAACTCATAGTAGGTTTCCCACCAGTACTTGACATAGGGGTGACTTTGAGGAGTTCAAAAGTAATCTTTTCCCTATCCAAAAAATCATGAACTAAAAAATATCCTTCCAACATATTTAACCATTTATCTACTACATTTGCTTCTATTTTACCTTCAAATATAGGGATGTCAAAGTTAACTTGTACCTTGAACGAGGTGACACATCCGAAGTGACTAATGGATGAAGATATATTTCCTATTTACATCCACCGAAGGACCTGGGAAAAATTGTCCATCATCTCATTGCTTTTTTGCTCGAGGGATTCTTCAAGCAACAGTTTTATAGGATCTCCTACTCCCTCATGTTTCTTTTCTTCCCCCATGGGCATCCGTCGATGTTGGTGGGGATGGTATTTCAAGAGTTCAACCAATTCAAATCCCAACTCCTTATACCCCAACCTTGTTGGGGACATGCTTTGAAAAAAGTGGAATAACATACTGCTATGATACTATTTATATAGATTTATGCAGGAACAAAATGAAATGCAAATATAAACGAAAACATAGAGCCACAACAAAAACAAAACTTTATTTCATTAACAATAAAGTACTAAAAACCTATTACATGCATAATGGAAATAAACTAGTTCAAGTGCTGGTAGCTAATCTCATAGAAGAGATGTGGTGACAACATGCCTTTTGAACTGTGTTACAATGAGGCTCAAAGGCCTATTTATTATTGAGAAACAAGGAAAAACCCTAAATGTCTAAAAACCTAACCTTAAAAGATGAAGCACAAAAAGTATGTGGGACCCGTTGGGGTAAATTGGCACATCAACTTCACGGGGCCATAACTTGGCATACGATCTTCATGTGACGCATACAGTACCTCATTAGAAATCTATATTCGAGGGCTATAACTTTCAACTGCAAACACCTACCGCATGATATGGGCTTTCCAGCTTTCCAAAAAATCATGAATATCATGAATATATTTAATGTTGGTTCCATATGGCCATCATATCAAAGTACCATTCTCATCTTCAACAATTCTTGGCACCACATCATTCGAAGCAATTGATCTCTCATTCTCCAGTATACATTGAAGCCTACTTTTCAAACCTAGGTATGAGTATATTTGTTATCTTGTTGCGCACATGGCTTCACATACATAGAGGAGTTTCAAAGTAGGTTAGGATAGTAAAATGAATAAATGAATAAAATAGTAAATCTAAAAATAAGTCTACTTGTGAAAACTAGTTAACAGGCACAACTAGACACATGTCTTTCTTGAAAACCAGGAAAATGGTGGGTAAGATTCACAATAATTCCTATAAGTTCATGTTTGTTCCAATGGTTGTTCAAAATATTCTTAGTTTGATTCTCTAGTTGGTTTATGTGGGATTCCTTAAGGCCCACCTTCCAACAAATATTGTCCCATCGAATTCAACACCTTATCTGGAACTAAGATCAAAGATCTTTTTGAGTTCCTTGGAGTTTGCATACATTATTTGTAGACTTCCTTGCTGAAAACAGGGGAATACCTTGATGTCTCTTGATTGCTAGATCCTGTAGGTGACTCGACTTCAGCACATCCATTTGTACTTGTCAGAATGCACTCTTGTGCCTTGACACTCATTGAAATCAATGGTGAGGTGTCTTGCATTGGTTAACGACATCTATCAATGGTTGGTAACATAACGATTTTTTTCTATGGTCGGCTTTAGAAAATTTATTCACATACATAAAATTGTGTTAGATATCGGTTTATGGTTTGTGATTCTAACAACAATTGAAACAACATGCTAACAACAAAAAAGGGGATCCAATCTCTAACAACAATCCTCTAGTCCTCTAGTTTTAGTTTGGTTTCAACATTATTTCCTTCAAGTATGTATACAACCTCAGTTTTATGTTATGACAACAATAGCAAATGTCTATCAACATTAGTATTTACTCCACCAACACTAACCTTCTTTGATCACAACTCGGGTTTCAAAGATACCTGCCCTTATACACCTCAGATTTGATCTTCAAATCCTCAACACGCTCGGGTCGAATGAACATATTAGTGAGTGTTTGTGACTAAACAATTTTTGTGGTAAAAATATTTTTTATTCTTTTGACTTGCCAGCGACAAAGAAGATTTATTATGCAACTTCTTGTATGCTTTCCAATTTACCTTTCTCCCCATTTGATTCCATTCATAATTGTTGTATTATGCCAACTATTTCCTATTTATCTTATGACTAGTTATCTAATATTCTCCTTGGGTTTTGGTAAAAATGTGATGCTATCCATCAATATTGTTAGAATTTGAGGACTGCCTCTGACCCATATTCTTGGATGACTACCTTTTTTTATATATTCACAATGAAAAATGGGTTGTACGGTTATGGATAGAAGTTTTATCAACATTGCAGTTCATTGAGCATAATGAAGTGTTAACATATGAACTAATGCTAAAGGAGACTTTTCCCTTAAATAGGGTGAACTTGAATGATCAACACAATGTTATGTGACTAGATATTAGTTAGATGTTAGCACATGACTTAGTGAGGAGACGATTTCCAAGTGTTTTAGATAAAAAAAAATTCACCCAAGTATAGAACATACTTCTCATTCAATGGGAATTGAATTCAAATGTAGCACTTGCAAGGAAGAGTATGGAGAAAGGGATGATTTTGGAATTTTAAAGCATAGTTCCAATTACCATGAGGCCTGCATCAAGCAATATTTTCTTCATAAAACAATTGTCCAATTTGCAATATTTTGTCTGGAAAATTCTAGTGTACTACATTTTTCTTTAAAACAAATCAACTTCTAGTTTATGTTAGGATAGCCTTGGATTGGTGCTCTTAATGAAGCAACAATCCCTTTCTTGCTTAGAAGGTTTTTTCTGTAGGTTATGGATTAAGAGAGAGAGATTAGATCATTTAATAATTATGGATTTCATGTTCGTTAAGTGGGAGAGCAAGGAAATATCAAATCACAATTTTAGTACTAAATGCATTCTTCACCTCGGGTTGTGTTTAATTTGCTAGTAGTGTGGGAAGATTTCCACCTCTTCAGAAAATGAAGGTGTATCTTGATGTTCCCGAGTAGTCCCTACATTTATTTTTAGAGTATTTTGGGCAGAGGAGTATGGTTGGGCTTCTTCAACTTATAATAGATAGTCTAAAAAATCTTAAAATGTTTTCTCTAAAATAAGAAACCCTAAAAAGGAATGCCATCATGACGATGATGTGGATGAAGCCAATAAAAAATTGTTGATAAATGCAAGAGGACTAAAGATCAAGAGGCAATTGATATCTTTTCAAAAAAATAAGTATTTTATATCTCTCTTGTTTGATTATTATAATTTACTATTAGTTAGTCTCTTGTTCATTTCTTGATTATAATTGTTTTCCCATGGTCTCCTGTGAGGATTACAGGTACATAGTAGAAGTTGACAAGGATTTGACAACGGTTGGAAGAAGTGGAATATCGAAGCAAAGCAAAAAGAATTTCCCTTATTCATGACTTGTGTTGACAGATATAGTGCTAGATGATATGAACTTAGAGGGAGAATCTTGAACTATGCTTTGATCATGATGTATACAAGGTCTCCCAGTAAGAGGCAGATAATCATGACAAGACATTTGTCCTTGTTGAGAGAAGGAGCAATTGTCTCAGTATGAGAGGTAGAATTCGGTTTGGATATGTGGAAAGGATTTGTTATCTAGTGAAGGGCACATAACAATTTATGGTTGAGCCAAAATGTGTTTCTAAACATGTGTTACCATCATGGTACAATTGATCATAGATGTTTGTGAGAAGTACAATTGTTGACTTAGTTTGGGAAAATAATGTTGAAGAAGAAAGATTTTTTTTTTTTTTTTTTTTTTTTTTTTGGGCTTCATTATAATTTTCTTGGATAAGCATGAAGCAACCTCTTGTTTCACATTATATGGCAGAAGCCAGGTGTATTGTAGCTATATTAGGAAGTTTATAAATTGTATGACTTCTAAGGCTAGTTGTTGGATTATTTGTCAAGTGCTAGTGGTGACCATGTTGACAGATTATAGCGTGTGTCACTTCATTCGAGACATGGTGTTGAGGGGATATGTGAAGCTCCATTACATATTCATGATAAGTAAATAACTAATATCATTATTGGAATTTTATGTATTTAAAGGACAAGATTGGGTTTGTGGAGATTACCTCCCTCATTGAGAGGGAGAGCTTATGAGACTTCATGGACATTCTCCCTGTGTCTTCATGACCTTGGTTGGAGAATGGTCTGATATTCTCCTTATGTCATCTTGACCTTGGTTGAATATGTTCTCCCTATGTCATTATGACCTTCACTGGAGAATGGTTTGATAGATTAGATAGCACCGTGGACTGACATTCTTCTTGTATCGTACTATGACTGAATTAGGGAGTTTATCCTTGTGTCAAATACATAGATCTTGGTTGAAGAATGGTTCGATGGACTAACTTTCTTCTTGTGTCACTTCGACCTTGGTTGGAGAATGAATTCTCACTATGTCATTTTGATCTTGGTTTGAAGAATGATTTGGCAGAGGACATTCTCACTGTGTTAGTTAGACCTTGGTTGGAGAATAGTCTTAGAGGCTGCTAAGATCTCTTTCTAGAGTGAGCAAGAGCCTCCCAGCATTGTGCTTTGATATCTTTATATAGTGAGTTTGTTTTTAGCATCGTGTTGTGATCTCTTTCTAGAGTGATATTGCTTTGGTACCATGCTCTGATCTTTCTCAAGAGTGAGCTTATTTTGGTATCATGCTCTTATATTTGTCAAGAGTGAGCTTGTTTCTTACCAAAAAATGCATATGTGACATACATCAAGGGTATTGATTAAGTTATGTAAATGTGGTTGATGCTGGTGACTATAAAAATGATGATGATGCTTATCGTAATCTTGATGATCCTTCCTTATAGAATTGACAACCTGAGAACCTTTTGATAGTGAATATTAATACCTCCCTAGTTAAGAGGGAGTGTTTAATTTTGTAACTATGGTCGGTCTTCATAATGTATACTCTCGTGATTTATATATTTATTAAATTATGTTTTTCATGCTCAAAAAGATATTATATTATTTGTATTTGACAAAGAAAAATACAAGGCATGTTCTTCAAGACCTTTCCAAAAGAAAATTTTAAATCTTGAATATTTGTTTTTGTCTCCACAAGTTGTCCAAATCGGCCCTCTAGAATTCAAGTTAGCCTAGACCTCATTGGCACCCATTTAGCCCATTTGTTCACTATACAATAAGGCATTCTACCTCTCCTCAAGTGGAATTTGGATATTTTGTCCATAGTCATCAGAGGCAATCATATTTGAGGCAAAAGAAGTCAAGGAGTATAACAAAGATCAAAGACAAGTTGAATCTCTTAGAAAAGTTTGACTTTCTCTGTGACTTATCTTTGTGCTAGAAGGTTGAACTTTTGTGGTGTATCTCTATGCATGAAGGTAGAGACTTAGTGGTTAATCTTTGCAGAAAGGACTTGAGGTTTCTGTGACTCATCATTGTGGAATGGAGTCAAGCTTTTGCAGTTCATCTCTGTGGTATTAGGTCGAAGTTTTGTGGAATTCACGTTGTAGAAAGAGGACCAAATTCCTTCTGTTGTAGGCACATAAAGGAGGAATGACTTGGACACTTGATAGTCAGCCTTACTGGTTAGTTTGTCCATAGTATTGATTTTGATGTCTGACTTAAGGAAATGATTGTTGGGTTTTTCCCCCATGTGGGTTTTCCCAGGGTAAACTCTTGTGTTATTGTGTGGTTGTCTCTTTGTGATCCTTATGGAATTTGGATTTTACTATTGAGCTCCTTTGTATAATTAATTTACGATGAAAATATCATTGAAAAACATTAAACTAATAAACATCATAAGAAGAGATTATAAGCTTAGAGAACACCCTAAAAATCAACACCAAGGTCATGCTTCGTGATCAACAATTGTCGATGCTTCTTTAGGGACAAGATTTGAAGAAAATTGTCTGTGTTCAAAATAGACATCCACACCAAATCTTGGACTACAAGACTCCTAAAGAAATCTTCACATATGAGAGACCAAATGTCGAACATTTAAGAATTTTTGGTTGTCTTGTTTATGACCATGTGCCCAAGGAGAAAAGGATGTAATCGTAACCTTCCAGGAAGAAGGGAACTTTTGTTGGCTACAATGAAAATTAAAAGGCCTTCAGGGTCTATGTACCAAGACAATGATCTATTGAAACTTGCAGGAATATTATTTTTGATGAAGATGTGACCTTTTTGGAAGTCCAAGGGATCACACTTGGACTTTTATGATGAGATGCAAATGGCTCTTAAGAATGTGGAATCGAAATCCAAAGAACCTGGACCTATAAAATGAGATCCTCATGAAGAGTCTAATGATCCACATGAATTTTCTGACTCACCAAGGGTCACTGTACTAGAGACTAGAAAGAGACTTGTTTGTCTAGAAAGAAATTTGAAGGAAGCTAAAAGACATGGAGCACCTCATGGGACCTTAAGGGAAAGAAAGAGGTCAAAGAAGTATTCAAGTTATGTAGCAATGATGCGTAAGATCATTGAGTCTGAGCCATCCACCTAGGAAGAAGAAGTTGAGCATCAAGTTTGGAAAGATGTTATGTTTGAAGAATACTAGTCTATATTGAAGAATGATGTTAGGGAAATCGTGTCAAGGCTTAAAGGAAAATTTGTTGTGTCTTCCAAATGGATTTATAAAATGAAGCATGCAACTAATGGAAGTATTGAAAGTACAAGGCAAGATTTGTGGCCCTAGGATTCTCGCAGAAAGGGGGAGAGGATTATGAAGACACATTTTCTCTCGTTTCCAAGTATGCTTCTATTAGATCTATCATTGCTCTTGCTTCTATTGCATGTTGTAAATTGCATTAAATGGATGTTAAGACTCCCTTTTTTAATTAAGTATTAAAGAGGGAGTTTATATTGAGCAACCTCAAGGCTTTGAGGTTCATGATAGAGACGAACATGTTTGCAAATTGAAGAAAGCCTTGTATGGGTTTAAGCATGCTCCTCGCGCATGGTACCCTCACAATGATAGCTATTTGTTGAGCCTTTGTTTCAAAAAGAGTGATGTTGATCCAAATTTGTAATTAAAAGTTCTTGAAGGTGAGCCCTTGATTTTTCTATTGTATGTATATGATTTGTTTCTGACAGGGGCTGAAGTTCTCATTGTCAGGTGTAAGGGGGAGCTAACTTATGAATTTGAGATGAAGGATATTGGTCTTATGCATTACTATTTGGGATTGGAAATTTGGCAAAATCCTGATGAAATATTTGTTGGACAAGACAAGTACACTATTAAGATCCTTCAAAAATTTAGCATGATGGAATGCAAGTCTCTAAGATAGACTTATGTTTGGGATACCATAAAATTCAGGGGAGGGCTCAAGATATCCCTAAGAAAACCTTCAGGTGTCACTATGGCCATTTTGAGTTCTTGGTTATGCCCTTTGGGTTGACCAATGCACCTGCTACTTTCCAGTCCGACATGAACCATGTGTTCCGCAAGTTCGTGTTGGTGTTCTCTGACGACATATTGATTTACAACAGGACATGGGAGGATCACCTACAATATATAGAGGAGCTGCTTTATATTTTGGAGGGGAAACAATTTTATGTGAAGTTGTCCAAGTGTGAGTTTGGGATGACTGAGATGCTCTACTTGGGGCACATTATTGGAGAGGATGGAGTGTGGGTGCATGAGGAGAAGATTAGAGCCATCTAGGAATATCCAGTTCCCCAAAATGTGACTAATTTGAGGGGTTTTATGGGCATTTTCACATATTACAAGAAGTTCGTAAAGGGCTTATCACAACTAGTGGCACCCCTCATAGATCTGACTAAGAAGGGGTCATTCACATGGATAGATAGAGCACACGCAACATTTGAGTACCTGAAGGAGGTGATGAGCAGTTGTTCAATGTTGGCTTTGCCTGATTTTACACAACCATTCACCTTGGAGTGTGAAGCTTTAGGTGAGGGAATTGGTGTAGTGTTGTCACAAGGAGGCCACCCGATAACTTTTGACACTCAGAAGCTCCTTAGTCATGAGAGGTTGTATTCTATCTATGACAAGGAGATGTTGGCCATTGTGCATGCATTGGCCAAATTCTGACAGTACTTGGTGGGAAAGAGGATCAGAGCGAAGATTGATGATAACAGTCTTTGCCACTTTTTGGAGCAGAAGGGACTCAATGAGAGGCAACAAAAGTGGGTCAGCAAGATTTAGGCCTACAATTTTGACATCGAGTATGTCAAGGACAAGCATAATGTAGTGTCGTATGCCCAATCCCCGGAGGCCCTTGATGCTTTAACTCATGAGCATTTGCCATGATTAGAAGGCACAAATTTTGGTGGAGTACTCCAAGTATCGACAAGCATGTGAGATCTTGGATGGTACTCATGGGGATGAGCACTACCGAGTGATGGATGATGTCATTTACTACAAGGGTCACATATATTTGGTACTTGGTTCACAATTGAGGGAGAAAATTCTCCATACAGCACATGATTCACCACTATGAAGACATCAAGAGTGCTTGAAGTGATCTAGATTTAAACAGGAACGCAACAAATTACAGAGATAACCATAAACACAAAGATGCAGCGGAAATAATACTTCATTTAAGCAATATAAAATACTGAAATATGCTTACAAACAGAAATGGAAATGAACCAACTAGGGTGATGGTAGCTTATCTCTTGGAAGAGATGTGGCAGATACATGCCTCTGAACTATGTTACAATGAGGCTCAAAGGCCTATTTATTATTGAGAAATAATAGAAAACCCTAAACATCCAAAAACCTAACCCTAGAAGATGAAACGCCAAACTGTGGGCCCCGTTTAGGTAAATTGGTACATCAAATTCCTGGGGTCGTAACTTTGGCATACGATCTCCGTTTGAGACACACAATATCTTGTTAGAAAGATCTATCTGAGAACTATAACTTGGACCTAGTTTGCTCCCAATTTTCCCAAAAAACATCGTTTAGGGCCTCAAAACGGCTCCGGAAGTTTAAGACTTGAAAAACTGCTAAAAATGGTAAACTGTGCTACAATTAAGGAAATTGAAAAGCTGAAAGAAACAATGGTGGGGGTCCAAGTGGACTTGGAGGGTGGTCACCAATATCCACATGGATCATTCCTCCCCCCTTAGGAAGCAATGGTCCCCATTGCGTTGAGTTCCTCCATGAGATGAGGAAACTTCTACTGAACTTAGTCCCTGGTGAGCCATTTACCCTTGTGAAGGAGTCGGCCTGCTTTGACAACTCGATACAGTTGGATATTCTACTGGCGAGTGTGCTTGATCTGTGTGTCCATGATCTGATCAATTGCAGCTTGTTCCATGCAATCTGGATTTAAATTTGTGGGTGTGAGTTGTTCTGCAATGTCGGATGTGTCTAGTAATTGTGGAAAGTATGGCCGAAGTTGGTCCACATTGAACACTGGGTGCAGGCCAAGGAATGGGGGAATGTTGAGCTCAAATGCATTGTCTCCCATAGCCTTGGTAATGGTGTAAGGACCATATCAGAGTGGTCTGAGTTTCCGATAGGCTCTAGTAAGGCGTTCCCTTTGCAAATGA
Organism: Pinus taeda; assembly: GCA_000404065.3. NCBI lineage: Eukaryota > Viridiplantae > Streptophyta > Pinopsida > Pinales > Pinaceae > Pinus > Pinus taeda. The sequence continues at coordinate 312,355 of APFE030571544.1, forward strand.
AACCAGGCTTTGTCGCCCAATTGAAACTTATGTGGCACCCGATGTTGATCATGTCGCTGCTTGTACTTGGCATTTGATTTCTCCAGAATGTCATGGACCTACTGGTGAATATGTTGGATGTGCTCAATGAAGTTGTTTGCCTTATTTTTTTTGGACTGGACATGAGTCGAATCTATGTGAGTAGCTAAAAATGGCATGGCCACATCAATGGGACATAGTGGTTGAAATCCCAAGCCCACCTGAAAAGGGTTGTGGCTAGTCGAGCTGTGGAGAGCTCGATTGTAGCTGTGCTGAACATAGGGGAGGCTCTCATCCCATGTGCATGGATGCTTTGAGTTGTACATACGCAGAATGTGTACGATCATCCTGTTGACAACCTCTGTCTATACATCAGTTTGAGGATGGAAAGTTGTGGACTTAGTGAGTTTGGTGCACAACACTGACCAGTGATTGGACCAAAATGTGTTGAGGAACCTATTGTCCTGATCTAAGATGATAGACTGTGGGATCCCAAAGTGTACGCACACTCGTTCAAAGAAGAGTTTAGCAGTGGCTTCCGCTGTGATATTCTTCTTGCAGGCCGCCATAATGGCCATATTTGAGAACCTGTCAACGACCACAAAAACACAGTCGTTTCCATTCTTAGTGGAAGGAAGGCCTAACATGTAATCCATGGAGATGGATTCTCAAGGTCGACTAGGGGTAGGCAGTGGGGTATAGAGGCCTTGCTTCTTGATGGTCGATTTGGCAATGGCGCAGGCAGTGCATGATCTAATGTACTTCCCGACATCTTGTCAAAGATTCAGCCAATAGAAATGCTTCTGCAGTACTACCACCATTTTCTCGACCCCGAAATGCCCAGCAGCCCGACTGTAGTGTGCTTCCAAAATCATCTTGGCACACTCGCTTGAAGGAATACAAAGGTGACCCGAGTGGCATAACAGGGCATCCTTGAGGTGAAAATCTAGAACATGTCGACCCTCCAAGAGTGTCTGGTATGTGTGGCCGAATTCTGGGTCACTTTTGTAGAGAAGTGGCCAATTAGAAGTCTCGTGCCCACAAGAGTTGAGCACGGTGGTTAATGCCATGATCGGTGGTCGAATCAGGCAATCTACAACATTATTGGTGCTGCCCTTCTTATACTTGATATTCAAATGGAACTGTTGCAGGTATGTGGACCACTTCTGATGGCGATCATTCTGTAATTTCCTTGGGTCTGTATGAACTGAGTGGTCGGGTGGTTTGTGTGGATGATCGTTTCTTCCCTAAATGTAATTGCTTCCATTGTCGGCAGGCTTGCACAATGGAATACATCTCTTTGTCATAAGTGGGATACTTTCGGACTGTGTCTGAAAGTGTCTCACTGTGATATGCCACTGGATGCCCATGTTGAGTAAGAACTACCCCAATAGCATAGTCAGAGGCATCTCTCTCGACCTCAGATGGTTGGTGCAAGTCTGGTAATGCGAGCACTAGTGCCGAGCAGAGGTGATCTTTCAACTTTGTGAATGCCTTCTATTGAGATTTAGACCAAAAGAATTTTGCTTTCGCTCCTCCCTTGGTGACTTGACTCAAGGGCTAAGTGATATGAGAAAATTGCAACACGAACCTGCGGTAGAAGTTGGCAAGACCTAGAAAGTTGCGGAGCTCTGTCAGAGTGATTGGAGATGGCCAATCCCGAATGACTTGGATCTTGGTTGGATCCACATGCACTCCCTATTCATCAAAATGTATCCTGGATACTGAACCTGGGTCATGCCAAAAGAGCATTTCTCCAAATTGGCACATAACTTGTGTTGCCGCAGTGTTTGGAGAACCTGTCGAATGTGGTGGAGGTGCTCTTCCCAACTTTGGCTGAAGATTAGGATTTCATCCAAGTATGCCACTACAAATGAGTTGGTGAATGGCCGCAAGATGTCATCCATTAGCCTCATGAAGGTTGCAGGAGCCTTCGTTCAATCTGAAAGGCATAACCAACCATTCGAAAAGGCCCTCCTTGGCTTTGAAGGTAGTCTTCCACACATCGAAGGGTTCGATTGGTACTTGGTGATATCCTGGCTTCAAATCGATCTTGTTGAAATATTTTTCCCCCTTCAGTTGGTCTAGGAGGTCATGAATCTGTGGGACCGGGTACCTATTATGGACAGTAATGTTGTTTAGCGCCCAATAGTCTATACAGAGTCTCCAAGTCCCATCCTTCTTCTGTACCAACATGATCGAGCTCCCACAAGGCGATGAACTCGAACGGATCTGACCTTTCTGCAACAGCTCCTGAACCTGCCTTTTGATTTTATCGTTCTCCAAAACGAAGCGCCGATAGATTGGTCCATTGCATAGCGGTGCACCTGGGGTCAGATCGATGGAGTGCTTGACCTGACAGTGTAGAGGAACCCCTGCGGGGGAGGTGAAGATGTCCTCGTACTCCTCCATGACCTTGTCCATCTGTATTTGTCGTGTAGAGGGGCCCTGTCTGGAGGTTGTGGCCATAGTCTTCTTCTTTCCTTGAGGGCGTATCATCAGGAAAACGAATTTCCCAGTTTTGGAAATGAGCTTACTGCATTGTTTTGCAGTAAAAAAAGAGATGGTGGTAGGCGGTGCTACCTCCGGTATCCTGTACAACTTATTTCCTAAAGTAACAATAACAGCACGGGGCCTTGATTCATACACAGTATGTTGCTTCCACAAGTATGGTTGTCCTAATAATACATCACAAACTTCAAGGGGAGCAATGTCACACAATACCTCATCCATGAAGGGCTTGACGTTGTATGGAAGGCGACATTGTTGGCTCACACAAAGATCTCGTCCTTGCTGAAGCCACCCGATGGTGTACAGTTGTGGATGTGTTGTGGTCAGTAAGCCTAGCCGCTTCATGACCTCTATCGAAATGATGTTCTTTTGGCTCCTGCTATCGAAAATGAACTGTAGTGGGGAGCCCTTTACCCACATTTGGGAGTGGAAGAGACACTCCTCCTCCTCTGGATCTTTGGGTTCCTCCTTCTAGATATTCGTGGTGGCAACGATGGCGTTGGGATCTGCATTAATAATCTGCTTCCCTTTGTCATTCCCCTTGTCGAGTTCTGACTCAGAGTCAGAACATGCATCTGATCCTGAAACCTTTAGCTCGGCCACTAGTGATTGCTTGGCCCAACACTCACTTGTGTTGTGAGTGGAGCTCTTATGGAACTCACACCACTTTCCTGTGTCATTTTTTGGCTTCGCGTCACTGTTCTTTGCTTGCAGCTTTGGTGGGTTGTCTTGGGCCACCTCACCTTGGCTTTGTCCTTTGTTTTGTGGTTTGGGGGCACCTTTCCCTTGCTTTGGATTGACATATCCAAAGTCTTGCTTCTTCTGTTTAAACTTTTTTTCGACCTTGACGACATATTGTATGCCGTGCCGAGCGAGGAGATGTTCAGGAATTCTATTTCTTCTTGGATGTACTTGTGCAGGCAACCGCGGTATTTGAGTACCAAATGCTGCTCTAAATCCTTGATACCCAACTTTGTGTGAAGGGTATGGAAAATATTGGTAAACTCCGGCACGTCTTGGTCCCTTCCCTGCCGCAGCATGGTCCACTTTATGTATTGACCCTCGTAGCTTCCAATAGGGTAGTACTCCTCCTTGATGGCATCCCATAATGAATTCCAAGTGGGTGCGGCTGAAAATAGTGAGCCTATACTTTCATCCTTCTGCTTGCAGTAGGTTTCCCACCAGTCCTTGACGTGGGGGGTTGCTTTGAGAAGAGTGAAAATAATCTTTTCCCGAATGAAGAAAAAAAAAATCATGAACAGAAAAATAACCCTCTAGCAGATTCAACCATTTATCGACGACATATGCATCTATCTGACCCTCAAAGATGGAGATTTCAAAATTAACTTGTACCTTAAACAGTGTGGCATTTCCAAAGTAGCTGTTGGAAGCCGATGCGTCGCCCCTGGGTAGCCGCTAAAGGATCTGGGCAAAGCTATCCATCATCGTCACCCTTGGATAGCCCCCTCATCTTTCTTTTCATCCTCCATGGGAGGCCATTGGGATTTGCGAGGCTGGTCCTGCAAAGCTTCGACCAGTTCAAGCCCTAACTCCTTATATCCCGACCTCGTTGGGGACATGCAAAGAAAAACAGAGAAAAAGCAAACCGCTCTGATACCACTGATCTAGATTTAAACAGGAATGCAACAAATTACGGAGATAACCATAAACACAGAGATGCAGTGGAAATAATACTTCATTTCATTAATGTAAAATATTGAAATATGCTTACAAACAGAAATGGAAATGAACCAACTAAGGTGATGGTAGCTTATCTCTGAGAAGAGACGTGGAAGTTACATGCCTCTGAATTGTGTTACAATGAGGCTCGAAGGCATATTTATTGTTGAGAAACAATGGAAAACCCTAAACATCCAAAAACCTAACCCTAGAAGATGAAATGCCAAATTGTGGGTCCCGTTTGGGTAAATTCGTTCATCAACTTCCTGGGGTCGTAACTTTGGCATACGATCTCCATTTGATGCGCACAATATCTCGTTAGAAAGATCTATCCCAGTTTTCCCAAAAAAACGTCATTTAAGGCCTCAAAATGGCTTCAAAAGTTCAGGACCCGAAAATCTGCTAAAAATAGTAATCTATGCTACAATTAAGGAAACTGAAAAGCTAAAAGAAAGAATGGTGGGGGTCCAAGTGGACTTGGCGAGTGGCCACCAATATCCACCTGGATCATAAAGACTTACAGGATAATTAGGGAGCATTTCACTTAGAGGGGCCTCAAGGGGGATGTGTTGAGGCATGTGAAGGAGTGTGAGGTCTGCTAGAGGAACAAGGGGTAGTTGACTCATCCTGATAGGTTATTGCAGTGGCTTACCATTCTTGAGGGGAAATGGGAGAGCATATTGATGGACTTCATCACCAGACTCCCTATGGTGTACGATTGTGATTGTATATATGTGGTGGTGGACTGGTTGACGAAGTATGCCCACTTCTTTGTTATCCCCACCAAGTACATTGTTTCACAAGTTGCGTAGCTATTCTTCACGGAGATATTTAGGTTGCATGGTCTCCTTAAGACCATAGTCAGTAACAGGAACAATCACTTCATGGAGGCATTTTGGCAGGAGCTCTTCAAGTTAGTGGGCATAGAGCTCATTCCCAGTACGAGCTACCACCATAAGACAAAAGGCAAATCGAGATAGTCAATAAGTGGATGGAGGGATATTTGTGGAACTATAAGATAGGGCAACAACGAGCTTGGGCGAGATGGTTGCATCTGAAGGAGTATTGCTACAATACTACCTATCATATGTTTATTGGTATGTTACTCTTCCGAGCCTTGTATATATATGATGCTTTATGTTTTGCTGACCTTGTTTTTGGAGACAGTCGGGCCCCAAGGGCCAAATATTGGATACAGGAGAGCCAAAACATCCTTAAGGCACTCAAAGGCAATTTGCAGACATCCAAAAATCACCAAAAATGTATGCAGACATGCACGGGGTTGAGAGACATTTTGAGGTGGGAGACTTGGTTTTCTTACGTATTCAACCATATAAGGAGTTCAAACTGAAGCAGAAGGGGGCTAAGAAGTTACAACCAAATTTTTATGGGTCCTACAGGGTGATCAGGAGGATTAGTGAGGTGGCATATGCGCTGAAGCTTCCACCTAGAAGCAAGATACACAATGTCTTCTATGTCTCATGCCTCAAGAAGGTATTAGGACGACATGTGACAATAAATACTAAGCTACCCTCGTTGGATGAGTATGGACATTTGGTTCTTAAGCCTAAGGCTATTCTGGAGACGATGGAGAGGAGATTGAGGAATAAAGTTATCAAGGAATTTTTGATCAGGTGGAAGAACTTGCCCAATGAGGATACCACTTGGGAGGGTGAGAAAATACTTCAACACCCATCTCTATAGTTGCTTGAGGGAAAGCAACAATTTGGCAGGGAGGACTATGATATTCTCACTTAGAAAATATTGCTAAGTGAAAATACAATTTTTCTCAATTTTGATATTTTTAGTTTTCAACTTAGGGAAACTGGGTTGGAGGACCCCACTTCCAGTTTTTGGCTAATGAAGGCTCGAACATAGGGGAAGAAAGGGAAATCAAACTCTTAATGGATGGTGGGGGACCACCCTAAAAGGGAAATGTGCAACCCTTAGACAATTCACGCTTTTGTAGGGAGAAGGTCAAGAGGGGGTCGATGCATGGGACACACATGGAGAAAAGGAAGCTCAAGATAAATAGGAGAAGCATGCATCATTTTGGGAATTTTGAACCTTTGAAAAAAAAACTTACCTAACATGCTTGAGTTGTTGAGCCAATTATCAAAGTGTTGTTCAATGCACAAGATTTGCAAGGGGAAATCTCAACTCTTCCTTCGGTGGACTACGAGTGCCACCCTAGGGGAGCCAATTTTTCATTGTGGAGTTGTTCCAGAGGTATATCTACAAGTGAATTCGAGGCATTCTTGAGCAGTTTGGGCGCAGAAAGGGACTACGCATTCCTAGGGAGAGTGAGCTACATATCAACATCATTTCCAGGAATTTACAAACAAATTCGGTTGGGGATTAGTAACGATTTTGCAGGGGTTTGTCTGGTGGTTGAAGGGGCTACACTACAATCCAAGGTTTCTTCATCTGGGCTAGCGCAGAAGTGATTGGACTAGACCTACATAATCCCTTTGTGAGGGAGCATTTTGGGGGTTTGGAGTTAAGTTGGCTTGGAGGCACAGGGAGAATTTTGGGAGGAGGTTACCCAGTATTTTTCGAGGACTTGGTTAGTAGAATTTCCTAGGGGTTTGAATTACCTAGTTGGTTGAGGAGCACGCTAAAATTGGGGTGAATTTTGAATATTTGAACCACACCTAAACCTTTCTGGGTCTTTGTGGGTTTCTTTAGGAGAGGCCAAGGCTAATTTCTCAGAATTTTCTGAGCACTCTAGAGGGGACAAACAACACTTCTTTCCAATCAATAGTTGTAAATTTCCAGCGTCGACGCAAAAATAGAAGGGGAAGTACTTCCTAGTAGTTGGGAAACACAATTTCTCACCTGGGGTTGTCAAGCTTGCTTTAACAAGTGGAGGTGCACACGTTCCATTTAGATTTGTACTTTACTCTTACAAATATAATAAAAAGGCACAGATCTATGCAATTTTTTGGTTGAATTTGTGGGTCAATTATTGCATGTTGGATTTAATGTGTTGCATGTGAAATTTTTGCTTTGTTTGTCACTATATTTCCTAGCAGGAATACTACACATAGTAGGCGTAGAAGTCTGACCATATGTGTGCTTTTTGTGTGGATGTATATGGCTCCCTTCTCATATCTTGGAACCTCTTTCTCCTTTATTTTTTCCTCCTTCCCCACCTTCCCAACCTCAGACCAAAAAAATCCATAAATATTTTGGGTTAATTCCAACCTCTCACCCACTTCCTAGCTTTGCGTCCCACCAAAAATCTGCAATTGGACCACCCAAAATCCTCCACCAAAATAAATGAGAAACCTTTGAGAAAATAACACTGAAACAACTGCTTCAGCAAAATGAGTCCATAAAACCCATGCATAGGCCCTAGAGAGAAGATTTTGACCCTCACAAATGCAATCATTTCTAGCTCTAAAACTCCTCAAATTATTTTTTCCTCCTCCAAACGAAATTCCTACAAATTCTTGAGGCAAATCTCCCTGGAAATTTCCACCTCCAAGCAACTTTATTTTTTCTACTACGTCCTCCTGTAAAAATATTTACCACATGTTGCAGAGATGAAATGGATCACAAAATTCAGGAAAATAAATCCCCAACTAGTTCCAAATTTCTGTCCTAGGGTGCCACTCTAGGTTCACCAAAAGAGTGTTGGGATTTTTCGCTTGGAAATCCCTGTGCTAAGCAGCACTGGTTGACTTGGCTCATCAGCTCAAGCAAACCCCCCAGATCAAAAATGAAATGCCAAAATAGAATGATCAAAATGAATCTCTAGCATTCCTTTTATAATTGTTGCTCAACCTTTCTTGTGGGCTCCATTAATTCGACCCCCCTTGTTTTCCCTTCTTCATGTGGTTCTATTTTCTCCAAGGGAGTTTGATTTCCCTTTTTGGTGACCACCACAACTTATCTTCACTTTAATTTTTTTTATTCTCTTCTTAAACCCAATCATTTCCTTTTCTCCAAAATTTATTTAATACCTCCCCAACTTATTTCTCCTAAGTTTTATTTATTTAATATTAGATTAGCTGCCAAAATTGCAAAATTGTGAATTTCGTAGTTGGGGACATGACATAGCGAAACATATATTGAAATATTGTGTGGCACCATTGAATATGGTATGAGCTTATATGTTTCTAATGGAAAATGGCAACTGCGTGGTTTTACTGATGTTAAAAGCACCTATGGGTTTTGTTTTAGCTTGGGCTCTGTTATGATTTCATGGTCTAGTAAGAAACAAACTTTTGTTGCTCTTAGTACAACTAAAGTTGAGTATATTATTGTCTATTTAGCCTGTTGTGAAGCTGCGTGGCTTCAAAATTTGTTTTCTTGTTTGTTTGATCTGGTGCTGGAATCAACCATTGAATATTGTGATAATCAATGTTGTGTAAAGCATTTCGAGAACTTGGTTTTTCATGGCAGTTCGAAGCACATTGAGATCAAGTATCATTACATCTGGAATATTGTCTGGAGAGGAGTTGTGAGGCTTGAGTATGTGCCTATTAATCAACAGGTTGTTGATGTTTTGGTGAAACCATTATGTCGGATGAAGTTTGCTTATTTCATAGAACAACTTGGAGTTGTTGAGAATACCTCTTTGGGTGAGAGGGTGCATTGATTGGATAAAATCATGTGATTAACAATATTCCCTGGGCTTAGCTGAGAGACCATATTGTTGGGAATATTGTCTTGGATACTCCCTTGGGTCATTGACTGAGAAACCAATATGGTTGGGGAGTTTGGTTTTTGGTTTTGAGGCTTAAAGCGATCCCTTAAGTCATTGTGTTTGACTAAGATACCAATTGGTTGGTCCCGGAAACTTATTTTTGAGTGCCCTCCCTTGGGTCATTGTATTTTACTGAGAGATTATATAGTTGGGGATTGAGATAGGGATCCCTCCCTTGGGTCATGGATCGAGAGACCTTGTTTATGGTAGGGGAGGTGGACCTTGTGTACTCCCTTGTACTCATGATTCTCCAATAATGTAACATCATACTATCTAGTTCTTTGGGCTTGGTTTCATTGTGGTTAGTAATATGAAAGAAGAGAAAACGTATTAGTCCTAATAGAGTTGGTATGTGTAGAAGTAAGGTTTCCTCAATGTGTGATGGAGACATACAATACTCAGCGTGGATGGAGACATACAATACTCAACCTTCCAAAACAACAATTCTAATTAAAATGTGTTTATATTCATTTTGACAAGATCCATGCTGATTCCAGGTTGTTTTTTATTTAAGCTTTGTATAAAGCCTTTAGAGAGATAAGGATTGGGCATGGTTGTACATGAAGCCTCTTACTAGATATAAGCCAGTTAATACCTAGAGTTGGTTGAGGCTACAACAATCAATCCTCAACTTAATATAATTATGAGACAACAATTTGACATTTACTCAATCCATACATTTTACCTAATGTCTAATACTTCGATGTCTATTAGTAAACAATTCCAATTTATATTATAAGCTATTCTACTAAGTCTTGGGAGTTATTATATGAGAGTAAACCAATTGTTCAATTCTTCACCAGATATATTGAAGAGGTTGATCAGTATTTGAATCTCCACATGTTCCATTGCCAAAATAAGGCAAAGAAGAATTTCCTTACTATACATATTTATTAAGCGTTGTTGCGTTCCTTCAAGATATTCCATAAGATCTCAGAATGGGTGAAAAGGGAAGTCTTTTCTAGATGCGGAGATAATAATGACTATTTAGTGCTCTCAAGGAGTTTTATTAAGTTTCTTTATGAACTGAACCCCTTGCCATTAATGTCAAAGGGGTAGGTAAGGAGAAATGATGGAGAAATAAGGAGGATCAAACTAGTGTTGCCACCAATTACAAAGGGGGAGATTGTTAGAAAATCCGTCATTGATGGCAAAAGGTGTCAAAGGTTTATGTGAAAGTTATTTAGTATTAGAGCAATTGCTAGCTACCATAATCATTGTCATTGAATATGAGTTTGATATGAGTATGTTGATGTTATGTATTATTGCTAGTGCGTCTTGAGATATATGGCTAAGTTTGTATTGTTGCTATTGCTCCTATGTATTAGCTGAGTGAGGTTCCTTGTGTGATAATGTAAAGCTGTGAAAAAATATGTTGCTTTTCAGATTATTGGGGTGTTTGGTTATTGCTAAGGTTGTTGATGTATTGGCAGTATTAGAGATGGATAGAGTATGTTGATGATGCATTGCTTAATTATCAGAAGTTATTTGTATAACGTTGTTGAGTTGATTATGCTTGTATTCTGAGTATGATGATGTTGATAGAGTGTGTTGCTGAGTAGCGAGATATGTTGTGGAGGTCAAATTTGTAGAGGTGCTTGAAGATGTTGTGATGTAAATGGTTGTAGATATTAGAGTTTTTTCTTATAATTTTCGCTAATTTAGAGAATGGACGCAGATTAAAGCTCAACAATATGCATTTGCAGTTTTTATAGCCCAAATTTATAGACAATAGTTGGTGTCCACGACCAAGATTATCAGTTGGAAACCCACATTCGTGTCTTGTAGCATGAAAAAGGTAAAATTTGGGCCATGGTTTATGTAATCATTGGATTTGGTTGATGTTAATATTCTAATATTATTTGGAGGATCATTAACTTTGTTTCGATATTCAAAATCTAGAAGAATGTGAAATGAATAGGTGAAATACAAAGAGAATGCATTAGAATACAAACAAGCAACTAGTTATATAAACACAGATAGTGCTTACAACAAGTTGTAGCTTGCAGAAGAAAAGCAATGTTGAAGCCTCTTATGGGTAGGATCCTACAAAAATTAACGTACAAAATAGGAATGGGTGCTTCCAACGAGTTGTATCTTGCGAAATAGATGAGAGGTTGAAGCCTCCTATAGGTGGGTGCCTACAAAAGCTGATGTGAAAAGGGAGTGGGTACTTGCATTTACATCACAACAACAAAATTCACAATTTTTCCCTTTATGGATTTCCACTTATATTTGGTGTCTACATGTGTCACGCTTATGTGTTGTTTCTCATGTTCTGGTTTAATGCTTTTTATATGTTAGATTTGTTATTCATATGATGTACTACTACTTATCTAATAGTTCATATAACTATTGAAAATGAACATAAAAATTGATAATTGATGACCATGAATGCACTATACTGATTTAACCCGCCCCCCCCCCCCTAGTAAATTCAAGTTTCCAACAAGGAGATAAGATGAGTGGAGATGAATGAGCACAAATAGAATTGATGCTCAGTTTGCTCACCACCCATTGCACAATGTAATTAAGCCGAGACGACACTGTTTAGTTGGAGTGTAAAATGGAGTAGGGAAAACACGAAATGGAACAGGTCATTCATGTAGAGTTCCAGATTGGGAGCTCGAGTAGGTCTATGGAAAACCACACGAGTTGGTTTGGAGTCATTTCGCTGGAACATAATTTTGCGTTTTTCCATAATAAAATTTGGTGATTTTGGGTCATGGTTTCAAATTGGTGATTTTCTCAACCAAATTGAATTTTGGTGATTTTTGTGAATCGAACCAAAATTTGGTGATTTTTCATCATCAGCTCAAGCAAACCCCCCAAGATCAAAAATGAAATGCCAAAATAGAATGATCAAAATGAATCTCTAGCATTCCTTTTATAATTGTTGCTCAACCTTTCTTATGGGTTCCATTAATTCGACCCCCCATGTTTTCCCTTCTTCATGTGGTTCTATTTTCTCCAAGGGAGTTTGATTTCCCTTTTTGGTGACCACCACAACTTATCTTCACTTTAATTTTTTTATTCTTTTCTTAAATCCAACCATTTCCTTTTCTCCAAAATTTATTTAATACCTCCCCAACTTATTTCTCCTAAGTTTTATTTATCTAATATTAGATTAGCTGCCAAAATTACAAATTGTGAATTTCGTAATTGGGGACATGACATAGCGAAACATATATTGAAATATTTGCGTGGCACCATTGAATATGGTATGAGCTTATATGTTTCTAATGGAAAATGGCAACTGCGTGGTTTTACTGATGTTAAAAGCACCTATGGGTTTTGTTTTTAGCTTGGGCTCTGTTATGATTTCATGGTCTAGTAAGAAGCAAATTTTTGTTGCTCTTAGTGCAACTAAAGTTGAGTATATTATTGTTTATTTAGCCTGTTGTGAAGTTGCGTGGCTTCAAAATTTGTTTTCTTGTTTGTTTGATCTGGTGTTGGAATCAACCATTGTATATTGTGATAATCAATGTTGTGTAAAGCATTTCGAGAACTTGGTTTTTCATGGCAGGTCGAAGCACATTGAGATCAAGTATCATTACATCTGGAATATTGTCTGGAGAGGAGTTGTGAGGCTCGAGTATGTGCCTACTAATCAACAGGTTGTTGATGTTTTGATGAAAACATTGTGTCGGATGAAGTTTTCTTATTTCATAGAACAACTTGGAGTTGTTGAGAATACCTCTTTGGGTGAGAGGGTGCATTGATTGGATAAAATCATGTGATTAACAATATTCCCTGGGCTTAGTTGAGAGACCATATTGTTGGGAATATTGTCTTGGATACTCCCTTGGGTCATTGACTGAGAAACCAATATGGTTGGGGAGTTTGGTTTTTGGTTTTGAGGCTTAAAGCGATCCCTTAAGTCACTGTGTTTGATTAAGATACCAATGGGTTGGTCCTGGAACTTATTTTTGAGTCCCCTCCCTTGGGTCATTGTATTTTACTGAGAGACTATATAGTTGGGGATTGAGATAGGGATCCCTCCCTTGGGTCATGGATCGAGAGACCTTGTTTATGGTAGGGGAGGTGGACCTTGTGTACTCCCTTGTACTCATGATTCTCCAATAATGTAACATCATACTATCTAGTTCTTTGGGCTTGGTTTCATTGTGGTTAGTAATATGAAAGAAAAGAAAACGTATTAGTCCTAATAGAGTTGGTATGTGTAGAAGTAAGGTTTCCTCAATGTGTGATGGAGACATACAACACTCAACGTGGATGGAGACATACAATACTCAACTTTCCAAAACAACAATTCTAATTAAAATGTGTTTATATTCATTTTGACAAGATCCATGTTGATTCCAGGTTGTTTTTTATTTAAGCTTTGTATAAAGCCTTCGGAGAAATAAGGATTGGGCATGGTTGTACATGAAGCCTCTTACTAGATATAAGCCAGTTAATACCTAGAGTAGGTTGAGGCTACAACAATCAATCCTCAACTTAATATAATTATGAGACAACAATTTGACATTTACTCAATCCATACATTTTACCCAATGTCTAATACTTCGATGTCTATTGGTAAACAATTCCAATTTATATTATAAGCTATTCTACTAAGTCTTGGGAATTATTATATGAGAGTAAACCAATTGTTCAATTCTTCACCAGATATATTGAAGAGGTTGATCAGTATTTGTATCTCCACATGTTCCATTGCCAAAATAAGGCAAAGAAGAATTTCCTTACTATACATATTTATTAAGCGTTGTTGCGTTCCTTCAAGATATTCCCTAAGATCTCAGAATGGGTGAAAAGGGAAGTTTTTTCTAGATGCGGAGATAATCATGACTATTTGGTGTTCTCAACGAGTTTTATTAAGTTTCTTTATGAACTGAACCCCTTGCCATTAATGTCAAAGGGGTAGGTAAGGAGAAATGATGGAGAAATAAGGAGGATCAAACTAGTGTTGCCACCAATTACAAAGGGGGAGATTGATAGAAAATTCGTCATTGATGGCAAAAGGTGTCAAAGGTTTATGTGAAAGTTATTTAGTATTAGAGCAATGGCTAGCTACCATAGTCATTGTCATTGAATATGAGTTTGATATGAGTATGTTGATGTTATGTACTATTGCTAGTGCGTCTTGAGATATATGGCTAAGTTTGTATTGTTGCTATTGCTCCTATGTATTGGTTGAGTGAGGTTCCTTGTGTGATAATGTAAAGCTGTGAAAAAATATGTTGCTTTTCAGATTATTGGAGTGTTTGGTTACTGCTAAGGTTGTTGATGTATTGGCAGTATTAGAGATGGATAGAGTATGTTGATGGTGCATTGCTTAATTATCAGAAGTTATTTGTATAACGTTGTTGAGTTGATTATGCTTGTAATCTGAGTATGATGATGTTGATAGAGTGTGTTGCTGAGTAGCGAGATATGTTGTGGAGGTCAAATTTGTAGAGGTGCTTGAAGATGTTGTGATGTAAATGGTTGTAGATATTAGAGATTTTTTTTATAATTTTCCCTAATTTAGAGAAAGGACGCAGATTAAAGCTCAACAATATGCATTTGCAGTTTTTATAGCCCAAATTTATAGACAATAGTTGGTGTCCACAACCAAGATTATCAGTTGGGAACCCACATTTGTATCTTGTAGCATGAAAAGGGAAAAAATTGGGCCATGGTTTATGTAATCATTGGATTTGGTTGATGTTAATCTTCTAATATTATTTGGAGGATCATTAACTTTGTTTCGATATTCAAAATATGGAAGAATGTGAAATGAATAGGTGAAATACAAAGAGAATGCATTAGAATACAAACAAGCAACTAGTTATATAAACACAGATTTTAGAATGCATAGTAGTGAGTTGATTGAGTTGTTGTGAGACCTAGTTCTTGAATTGTTTGGTAAAGAGAGGAAGAGGAGCAAATGTGAAGCAGAATTGAGGAAGAGGAAACATAGTACAAAACAAAGATAAAGAGATGGAGGTATTTGTAATTAAAGACAAGTAAGCTAACATATTAAAACTTTCATGTATCAGGGATTGGTGTCTCCTTTTGAGTACTAGCCTGAAAAAAAAACGGGTTGGAGCTCATATTGGAAGTGAGTTCTTCCAACAAGTTGTAGCTTGCAGAAGAAAAGCAAGGTTGAAGCCTCTTATGGGTAGGATCCTACAAAAATTAATGTAAAAAATGGGAATGGGTTCTTCCAACGAGTTGTATCTTGCAAAATAGATGAGAGGTTGAAGCCTCCTCTAGGTGGGTGCCTACAAAAGCTGATGTGAAAGGGAGTGGGTACTTGCATTTACATCACAACAACAAAATTCACAATTTTTCCCTTTATGGATTTCCACTTATATTTGGTGTCTACATGTGTTGCGCTTATGCGTTGTTTCTCATGTTCTGGTTTAATGCTTTTTATATGTTAGATTTGTTATTCATATGATGTACTGCTACTTATCTAATAGTTCATATATCTATTGAAAATAAACATAAAAATTGATAATTGATGACCATGAATGCACTATACTGATTCACCTCCCCTCTCAGTAAATTCAAGTTTCCAACAAGGAGATAAGATGAGTGGAGATGAATGAGCACAAATAGAACTGATGCTCAGTTTGCTCACCACCCATTGCACAATGTAAATAAGCCGAGACAACACTGTTTAGTTGGAGTGTAAAATGGAGTAGGGAAAACACGAAATGGAACGGGTCATTCATGTAGAGTTCCAGATTGGGAGCTCGAGCAGGTCTATGGAAAACCACACGAGTTGGTTTGGAGTCATTTCGCTGGAACATAATTTTGCGTTTTTCCATAATAAAATTTGGTGATTTTGGGTCATGGTTTCAAATTGGTGATTCTCTCAACCAAACTGAATTTTGGTGATTTTTGTGAATCGAACCAAAATCTGGCGATTTTTCGTTGTATGTAGAGGGGGTCATGCTAGAGGGTTGTGAAAACCTATAATTTGGTAATTTCACTGTTGTAATAAATTTATAAGGCTAGAGAGCCATTTCATATAAAAATTGTCCATCTTGTATATTATGTGTTGTGTAATGGACATTGTGGTTTCATGGTTGATGACTGCAGGTTTAAGTGTTATTAATGGAGATGTTGAAGTGACATACATTATCTTGGTTCTACAATGATCTTATGCTAATTCCATTAAATAGCACTAAGTTAGAGCAACTTCAAAACGTTTTGTATTGTGAGGCATAGTTCGGGTGAAGTATCACCACGCTAATATTAGTTGGTTACAAAACACGCTCTGCACACCTAAGGGACACAGTGTACCAGAAGTGCCACATTATTGTGTGTTTACCCTAGGGTCACGACAGAAGTGTTTCAGACTTTATCCTATTGACCATAAAAAATATGTGTGGGAAAACTTTTCACCCAACGATAGACCTTGAAACTTTAGTTCTCAAGGTAATTATCACGTGACATCATATTATGAAACATATCTTTTACAAGAATAAAGCATTACATCTACATAAATGAAACCATTTGTTAACATTAAACCATATGGAAATGTCTTCCGTGCCCTTAAGACAACATTATTAATAAAGTAACCATAGAGTATATGTAGAAAAATCACATCAACATATAATATTTATCTTAATTAACAACTAGCCATGATTTAGAGGAAATAATCATCAAATCCCCCATCTAGATATGCATTGGTGTATGGTGAATTACTTAGTCGAGGCTAACTCATAAAATAGCCTAATCAAACAGATAGGGAAAGTCCCAATGCATAGTTTTTACATCCTCCTAGGTAGCTAACCGTAGGCTATACTAGTACCATTAAACCTTGACTTGTTTAATTTATCAGTTCTTGAGCAAACAAAACCTGTGGTTTAGTATAAAGAATGGTTCAAATTGAAGGGATCCCTCCTCAAATACTTGCAATCCATAAAATGTTAGCACATGGGATGGATGTGGTACATAATTCTTAAGTACAAAAACATGAAATACATTGTGCGTCTTTCTTATATGGGATGGAAACTCAATCTTATAAGAAATTGGTCCAATCCTCTTAAGGATCTCGAATGGTTCAACAAACCTAGTAGATAATTTTGTTTCTTTACCAAATATAAAGGAACTCTTAGAGGGTTTGGCACTAACAAAATCTTTGTCTCATGTCTCGTAACTTCTATAAATTCTCTTAGCATCTGCATAACTTTTTGGTTGGTCTCTAGCTTCCTTAAACCTTTTCTTGAAGGTAACCATTTTTTCTTACATTTCTTGAAGCATGTCAAGTCTGAAAATGACCCAATCCTCTAAATAGTCCCAACTTAAAGGTGTACAATAAGGTATTCCATATAGGAATTCATACATGGTTCCCTACATGGAACTATGGTAGCTATCGTTTTATGAAAATTATACTAAGTGAAGATATTTATCCCATTGGTTTGGTTGGTACATAACATGTATTCTCGGCATATCCTCCAATATTTGGTTAACCCTCTTTATTTATCCATCAATTTTTGGATCATAATAAATACAAAAGTTAAGTTGAGTACCAATGGAATTTAGGAGGTTTTGCTGAAAACCTATAAGTGAGCCATGAATCTCTTTCTAATATGATTTTTCAAGGAAATCCATGTAAATTTATTATCTCCTTTAGGAAAATTTGAGCAATGGTTGGTGCATCAAAGGTGCTCTTAATTGGAAAGAAGTGGGCACTTTTCATTGTCTTGTCAATGATTACCATAATGCAATCATGTCTCTAGGAGGTCATATGTAAGCCAACAAAAAACTTGTCTGAAATAACTTCCCATTTAGTTTTTGATATGTCATGGGGCTATAGTAGACCTACACGGTGGTGGTGCTCTACCTTAACCTATTGACATTCTAAATAGAAAGATACAAAATATGTTATATCTTTTTTCACCCTTGCCACAAAAAATAACCTTTTGACGTCAACATGCTTTTTCTTTGCTCTTTGTTGTGTAGAATAAGGTGCTCTATAGGATTCCTTCATTATAATTCTATTAAGATCTTCATTCTCTCCAACATATATCCTACCCATAACCCATAACAATCCATAATTCTCTATTGTATACCCATTCTGTTGATATTTCACTAGTATTCCCTCTAGAAAGGTCAATTTTAAATGTAGATATTGCCGTTCTTTTGTAAGGTAGCTTAATATTTTTTGTATTAAGTTAGCTGTCACTAATAGTACTAGATAAATTATGGGTCTTAATGCATCTGAAACCTTATTTTCCTTTCTTTTAATGAAGGACACCCTAAAATCATATACACTAAATGACTCGCTCCATTGTCATTGTTAGGCATTAAGGCCCTTTTGGGTGAAAATGTGCTCAAGGCCTTTGTGATTAGATTTTAATTCAAATTGACATCCCATTAGATAATGCCTCCACAACTTCAGAGCCATCACAACTACAACTAGTTCAAGATCACGAGTGGCATAATTAATTTAATGGTCTCTAAGTTTATGTGAAGCACAAGCAATAACTCTTCCATCTTGCGTAAAAAAACTCACCTAGACATTGCCCTAATGTGTCCAGACACACATAAAAATCCTTATCCATGTTAAGCACTCTTAATGATGGGGCAGTTGTTAATCATCATTTTAGTTCAAGAAATGCTTCTACAAATTCATTTGTTGATTCAAATTAGACACCTTCCTTTTGTAGGATTGTGATGGGATAAATAATTCGAGATAATCCTTCCATAAGTTTGTTTGTTTGTTTGTTTGTTTTTTTTTTTTTTAGTAAATTGCTAGTCCCATAAAGTTGAGTACTTCTTTAGCATTTTGAGGAGTGGGCCACTCAATTATAGTGTTGATTGTACTACGATTAACTGTAATACCTTCACCACTAATGGGATGCCTTAAAAATTGGATTTATTTATGGAATAAGAACCACTTAGAAAATTTTCCATGCAACTTGTGTTCTCTATGACATTGAAACACTAGCCTTAGATGCTATTGATGTTTTTGCTCATTTCACTAGGAAGAGAGGATGTCATCTAAGAATAATTGAACAAAACAATCCAAATATTTACAAACACACTATTCCTTAAGTTCATAAATGTTGTTAAGGAATAGGTCAACCCAAATGGTACTACAATAAATTCATAAAGATTAGGCTTTGTTCTCAATGTCGTCTTTGGTATATTCTCTGCCTTAATTCTTAGTTAGTGGTATCCTCATGATAAGTCAATCTTGGAAAATACTAAAACTCCCTTTAGTTGGTCAAAGAGGGCATTAATGCAAGGCATGGGATACCTATTTCTAATGATGGCTTTGTTCAGATCACAATAATCAATAGCAAGCAGCAGGATAGTGACAAAGAACAAGGATTGGGAAGCTTTAAAGGTTGAGCATAGTAGAAGGAGTTAGCCTTTAGTTTTAGGTAGGGAGACTAGTCAACAAATCCTTCCAAGTATCAAGAAGGTCTCATGGTATGAAACAAATTCATAGGATGTTCAGGAGCAAGAGGCTTCTATGAGCAAGTTCAAAAGGAGTAGGATTTTGAGGAAGATTCTAAACCATGTGGTAGGGAAGGCTTCTAGTTCAGAGGGAGTAACCATGGTAGTGGATGTGGTGTGGGACATTGTTTTAGGATCAAAGACAATTCTAGGTGGTATAAGTATCTCCCTCGCTAAGAGGGAGTGTTGATATTTGTAACTCATGTAGGTACTTTTACACAGGCCTAAGTGTCTCGGTATGCAAGAAGTTGCCTAATAGCCCTTAAACCTTAGGAAATTACTTTAGTGGTTAAAGTATTTTTGTTTATAAAAGAAAAGCAAATTAATCTAATGCTTGATCATGCTCAACCATGGTCAACTATGGTCAACCATATTTTATAATATCAATTGTGGTCAACCATGGTTAATGATGGTCAACCATGGTTAATGATGGTCAACCATTTTGCAACGTCACATTGTGACAAAGATTATTTGAATATGAAAATCAATCATTGTTTCAACCATGGTCCAATGTCACATTATGACAAAGATTGTCATAATATGATAATCATGGTTAACCATGGTCAACCATGTTTTATAAAATCAAACATGGTCATCCATGGTCAATCATGGTCAACCATGGTCGAACGTCGCATTGTGGCAAAGATTTTCTTAATATGAAAATCAACCATGGTTAAGCATGGTCAATCATGGTCCAACATCGTATTATGACAAGGATTGTCTCAATATGAAAATCAACCATGATCAACCATGTTTATTTTAGTGTTTATAATATTCATTTTAAGGTTTATACCTTGGGTCTATAATATTGGTCTCTTGAATTTAATATTATTCCCTTGGGTTCATAATATTAGTCTCTTGGATTTAATATTATTCCCTTGGGTTCATAATCCCTTGAGATTTTAGTATTAATCCCTTGGGTTTATAATATCAATCCATTGAACTTATTATTCTCTTGGGTTTATAATATCAATAATGGTCAACCATGGTTAATAACCATGGTCGAATGTCGCATTGTGACAATAATTGTCTCAACATGAAAATCAACCATAGTCCAACATCGTATGGTGACAAAAATTGTCTCGATATGAAAATCAATCATGATAAAGCATGGTCAACCACATTAAAAAAATAATTATTGTTATTAAAATTAATTATTATTTATTAATATTACTACTATTATCACATAAATATTTTATTAATAATTAATTTATATTATATAATTTAAAATAGATTATAATAAATTACATTTAATATTAAATAATAATTATTAATAATATAAATCACACTAGTTGGTTCAAAACGCATCTACAAATGATTTTTTATGTGATTTTGCCGAAATTATTCTCACAAACATGTTATGGATCACAAAAATCTCAACTGTATAATAATAATATTATTTTTTTTAATTATACATTGATTAATGATAAATATAAATGAAACCTTCCTCGACATTAATGTTATATTTTAAGTATAGTTCTACTAGTTTGTAAATCAAATACATGAAAAGTGCTACAATTTTTCCTCTGTCTAAAGAGTTGCAAATTCAACCCGCTGTTGTTAGTGTAAATGCCTGAAAACGTATTTTTATCAGACAAACGATCCTACCGAGTCAAACATTTCGTACATAAATATTCGACGAAATATTCCAAAATCGCTTTCAAGGTCTGTTCGAGAGATTCCTAAGCGAAGCATTTCGAACACATTGTCCTTTCTCATTTAACGAAGATTTTGATTCTGTCTCCCGAGCGAAACATTCCTCACATATTGGCTGCTCCTGCTTCTTTGTGGCTTACGTCAGACGAAGATTTACTATATTGACTGTATTTGCCAAGGTAGCTGCTGTTCTTCGGATTCTCTCTACTTGCCATTCACCTCTGCGTTGAATCGGGACCATGGACAAGTCAGGGAGTCCCTCGCATTCTGTCAAGTTAGTTAAGTTTTCTTGAAATTTATTTTACATGTGAACCATATATGTGCTTGGCTATATTTGATTTAGATTCAATAGCTTAATATTTGTCGTGTTAGCGACTGAATCATAGTGCAGGAAATTGGGGTTCGTAGCAAGAATTAAATCAATGTTTAAGGCTTTATCTCAGAGTTCATAGTTTTTTTTTGGTGTTTTTCTACATTATTTAAACTAATGGAAAGTCGTGGTTGATGATTTGGTTCCCAGGTACACAGACGAGGACCCGAACAGTAAGTTTTCGGATTTCTTGCCTTCGCTTTTATTATGGATTCTTTCAAATTTTTTGACACTGAGTTGTTTCTTCACATTTAATTGGACATTTAAATAGATCACATAATGGACACGGTTCTCACTTTCCCTTTCTCAACCTTCTATCTGTTGCAATGAGTTTACATTCTTGTCATGACACTGGAAGACTTCTGTGTCCTTCCAACTAAAGAAGAGATAATGGAAATGAGTGAATAAACAAAAAAATAAGGCCAGCTTTGTATTAAACAAATAAATAAGGCCAATTTTGTGTTAGGATGGCTAACATGGATAGGGTGAGGAGGGTAGAGATCGGGTCGTGGAGAGGAAGATGAACGGAGTCTAACCTGTGATAGTATCCATCTAGGGTATGCTATGTGTAAGGAGACGTCGCGTCGTATTCAGATTCCTCCGGCACAACTCTGCACAACACGTTCCTATGTATAATGGTCATCCACAGCGCAGAGCAGATCTACTGTACTGCTGCCATTATCCCGTGTGGGGCTAGGTCCGATATGGCATTTGCAGGGCACAACATTTGTCCTTTCCCATATGCATTTGAGGGGTGAGGGCGGCGCGATGGGGAAGCGTTAGTGTGAAGAAGTCAATTGAGTATCTTCATGGTGAAAGAAGTCAGTCGAGTATCTTTAGAAAATGGCTTTTGGCTTGTTAAGTTATAAAGTCAATACGTTAAATTACTTTATTGCAACATGCATTTTTTAACATTTTTTTTTAGCTTTTTTTCTTCATCATTTTCTTAACTTTAATACTTTCTGAAGGTATTATTAGTCACCGTCCTTGATATACTTCCCTATTTATGAATACTTTATATGGAAGCCCTTTCTCAATGTTTCTAACGTGTCTTTCATTCAATAGTTTGTTTGACGATGAGTGAAGAGTTGAAATACAGGCACAAAACTCTTTTATGCAGTAAAACAAAAAAAAAGGCCTTAATGAATCATGCCTCTGAAGAGGTTTAAGGTCATAATAACTAATTTTTTTTTTTATAGAATGGGTAGCTTTTTCATTAGATAAACTGGAAATGGGTCAGGTCCTATACAATCTTTTTAATAGAATGGGTAGCTTTTTCATTAGATAAACTGGAAATGGGTCAGGTCCCATGCAATCTTGGATAGGATTCAGGTAGCTCCCTCTCCTTGTTCTTTCATTATCCATACAAAAGATGCCTAGCTCTTTTCATTAGGGTATTCTTGAACATAGATCATGGTTCCTATTTGGACTTTCTGAGCCAGGGCCCATTAGGAGGATAACATCTTTCGTCACTGTTGTCTTGTTGGGGCAGTAAATGATAGGGAAAGACCCATGCCACTACAAAATATGAGGTGAGTGAGACCTCGGGTTTCCTATTCACCCCACCTTCTTGATTTGTTGTTTGGCTTACTCGAGACCTCTAAGAAGCTTCCATGTCAAACCCTAAGATGGAGACCACCATATTGATGGACAAAGCATTTCTAGGAGATCCCATATCTGAACTCTCTTTGCACAGAGTACTACTGTAGGTTTGGTAGAGCACCTCATGTTGCATTCAGAGATTCTTACACCTGGCCTCCAATGTTAGATGTGATGGTCATCCTCAATTTAGTGTTCCTCCTAGGACTACACATTCAGTCCCCCTTAGGCTGAGGTATTCTCCAAATGTCATTATCAAAAAGTGAGTCAACCTCTTTGTAGTGATTTATGATTTGCTTGAGAAGCTGCCTTCTCTCTCCCATCATTCAGCCTCAAATTCTAGTTCTAGTTTTCCTTGACATCCTTTATACTCAAAAAGTGAGTCAACCTCTTTGTAGTGATTTATGATTTACTTGAGAAGCCGCCTTCTCTCTCCCATCATTCAGCCTCAAATTCTAGTTCTAGTTTCTCTTGACATCCTTTATACTTGTCATGGTTTTGTTTCCGAATATTCTATAATTATTTTATCTAACTGTTGTTGTTTTCTTGCCTTTGATCTAGTAGCAATTGGAGCTGCTTTTGCATTCACACTATGTTCTTACATTGAATGTGCACTTGAGTTCCATTGAGCTACTTATTTTGGTCATTCATTCGACATTAATAAAATTACGTTATCTTACATTATGTAATGAAAGTGCACTCATGGAAAAGACCACGACTAAGGCCACCACTAAAAGTTAAATTTTGTCAATGGATGAATAAATAGAAAAATCCAGCCCCGCAAAATTGACTACTTAATCAAAGTTCTCCATTTTGCATTTGAGGGCAAAAATTTATCTTTTCTTTCTCTTCAATCTTTATATTTTGATTAATTCTTTAAAACATCATTGTGGGTTGTTCTAGAGTTAATCTGATTGTTCTGAAAAAAGTTAGTACACAATCAGATGCCATATAGATGCTAGTGTTTTCTCATATTTTAAAAAATTGAAGTGTATTGAGTTCTATTGTTGTTTTAGCCGTGAAGACCGTGAATGAAATATCACAAGTGATTGCTGATGTATTATAATCGATGCACTGCAGCTGTAATTGAAACATCAAATACAAGTTCTTCATCCTCATCATATGGAGCAGCTTTGGATGCACTTTCTTCTCTCATCACTCCACGTATACGAGCAAATGAGACTGAAATCAATTTCCCTATTATGTTTGATTATTTGAAGGTAAAATTTGAAATTTAACAACTGTAGGTTTATTTGTTCTTTCGTTGGTTTTGATTTATTTAATGCCAATTTAATTTACAACTTGTTTTGTTTTTTCTGTCTTTCTCAATCTCAATCTTACGACTACTCCTGATTGTTTTGTAACCCACATAAGATTAAAATATACAAGATAAAAGCCGATAATTATATTAATGTCCAATAAATGATTACAAAAGTAAGTCAATGGGACTCCTGAGTACAATGATATTAATAAAGAACAAGAGAATTCAGCTTTGTAGCATTAGATTGTTGAATAGAAGGCAATATAGGTTTAATGACAATATCATCCGGATGGACATACATGGTCTCGGGTATGACATGGATTTGAGTTCAAAGGTTTTTATTTCATGCTTGTGAAAAGTGATGAGTTATAGTGGGTTCTATTTCGTCACACATTGAGTGATGAGTTATAGTGGGTTCTATTTCGTCACACATTGAGGGTAAGATGCATCTTGAAGGAGTGGAGATCAACTCTTCTCTTTTGTCACACATTGAGTGGTAAGATGCAGCTTGAAGGAGTGGAGATCAACTCTTCTCTTTTAAAGATGTAAAAGGGAAATTAATGTTTTATGAATTAAAGAAAATGGACCAAATTTATTTGAATATAATTAACTAAATAATAAGTTGAAAAATTGTTAGCAGTCGTGTTTCTCCAAAATGTTTCTCCAAAATGCAATGTTAATGTGATGAAGCTCTCTAGACTAAGGCCAGTTGGCTCCTAAGATGATTGTTGATCATTTTATGAATATTATTGACATGGACCATAATATGTTGTAAAAATATATTAGTAGCCAATGATATGAAATAATTGTTATTTTTCTTAGGGCTATATTGTTCTTTGCTTTGATAATTGCATTTCTTCATTTACACATTACATTTGCCTCATATCATCATAACATTATTCAGTTTACGCTATTATTTAGCAACATATGCAATTACGTAGAAAGAACAATAACATCATCATCAATGTAGCGGAACATAAAGGAACAATAGAAGAAATACATTCACACATAGGGACACAAGGATTGGTCAGGGACCAGGGCAAACCCCACTATGGGGAAAACCCTTTCAAATTCTTCTTCTTCTTAGATTTTCATCAAATGATTCAGCAAAAGGGAGTATGATGATCCATATCTTCATCTATGCAACTAACCAGCAAAAACAACAAAAACATCCAAGAAATGAACCCAACAATGTTTCTACTCAAAATTTGATTCTGAAGTTTGTAAAGAACTGTCAATATCTGCAGTCAGCTGTCGAACCTTGCGGTCACTAAGCGAAATCTTCGGACAACAGTAACTATGGCTTCCTGGTTGCTCTCTGAAGCACTGTAAGCGAGCGACTGTGGCAGCCCAGTCGCTCCCTTAAGCCTGGCATGCGAGTGACTGGGGTCGAATCTGGTCTGAGGCGGGCGTGCGACTGCGATTATGAAACCCTAACCCTCGATCGCATGCACAGTGAGATGTTTGTGCGACTGGAAGGCTCTAGTCATACTCATGAGCCTTTGTGGGAGTGACTGTGGTTGAGATCCTTTTGTGTTGTGCCTGCGACTGTCGCTCAAAACCCTAGATCTAAAATGTGAGCTTCGGACCTTGCGATTTCACCTCAGAGCGAACCTATTCCTCCTCCGACGAGCCTCAAACTTGTGCGAGCCAAAAACAAAGATAGAAGAGTGTCTCATGATTGTGTCCAAATGAGGTAGATGTCACTTGTATTTATAGCCTTCCAAGAGGGTTCACTTTGCTTTAGGGCCGACCTTATCAAATATGCATATGTGGGTTTTTTATTCATATATACACTTTCCCTTATCCGATTTGAGTGATCTTTAGGTCGATTTTGGTCCTCCCTAAAAGAGGAATTCAATGCAATTATTATCTCCATCAAGTGAGATGTCCAAAGTGGAATTTGACCACATTTGCATGTTTTTAACACTCCCTTTCAACTAGGGAGAATTCTGCCTGTCAATATCTGTCCATCGATCAATATCTCACCCTGACATCATATGTCCTATCTCAAGTATCCCATCATCTCAAATCATCAATGTTCATCTTGATTCATCTCTTGCTTATTCCTGCTTATCTCTTGATTGGCCCTGCTCATATGTTGTACATTTTCGAATCTAAAAGAAGAAGAATTTGTCATTGGAGGGGAGCATAAGCTACCATCCTTTATTCATCGGGCTACTACCCGGAATCTCTGCCAACGGGCTACTACCCAGAAACCTCAGCAGGGAGTCAGATCTACGACCCACATCATCATCATAGAGCATATCATCAGGGAGCACATCTCAACCTGGAACCACATCGGGGAGCACATCTCGACCCAAAATCTCATGGGGGAGCTATGCATCTACAACCCCATATCTAGCAATAGGATATCTAAATGCATAGGGGAGCACATCTCAACCTTGGTATCACATCAGGGAGCTCATTCTTAACCCAAAATTGCATAGGGTTATTTCAACCCAATCCTATTGCCTACTGATCTTCCCATCGATGACTCTAAGCAGTCATGTGGTAGAACACCTACATCATAATCGACTTGGGTTGTACACCCCAAGTACACTCTCAACCCGTTGACCAAACAGGGAGCGGTATTCCTCGTTGAAGAATCAAGGGCAATTCTGTGTAGTGTGATTCTTCTTGAGTTGATAACAATTTGTGGAGTCTTTTTACTTTTTCTTGTTAGCTTAATCTTCTTCTTCTTATTGTTAATGCATGTGTGTGTACTTCATCAAACTGCTACCAAAAACATAAGAACAAGAACACAAGATGTTGGCTCTCTGCTAGGGCCAAAACCTCTCTTCTCTTGACAGGAAAACCCTTTAGTAAGTTTCTCTTATTGAAGCTTCTTATTGATCAATGCCAAACCCTAGATCCCTGACAAGAACATCCTCCAAGCACAAGTCAAATCCTTTCTCCTTTCTGCACTTTGTTCCTCGACACTTCCTTCTTCCAGCACTTCGTTCCCCAACACTTCATCCTCTTCCTTCCGACACTTTGTTCTTCTTTCAACTATTGGTAAACCTTGTTGCACTTGCTCTAGAAAAGGTACCTTTGATGAGACCCTTTTCTTATGATGATCCCTTTCTTCTCTTCACCAACCAACGAACTTGTATGACTGTAATGGGAGGGCTGTTATGACAACAGAGACAACCTCTTTACCTTCGCATGTGTCACTGTTTTCCTTGTGATGTTGGCCTCTTCCTTCTTCACTTGAGAGAGTTCCTTTTATGCTTGAGTGAGTGGCCTTATAGGCCTACTTAGATTGCCCAACCAATGAAGTTATGTGATTGTGATGATAGTGCTGCAATGACTGCAAGAAGAGGCTTTGTTTCTCGCACATGTCACTGTTTTCTACCCTAGAAAACATTCCTCCTAACTTCGGCCTAGACTTCACCTTGTACACTGCACTAGAGGCCCCCTTTCTTGTCACTTGATCACCCTTTACTCATACTTTTTCTTTGCTGATTTCAGAGGTTGATTACATTATCTTTGGAGGAGTGGACAACCTCTATATATAGAGGACTGTCCCTCCTTTAGGCCGACTTGCTATCTATAGCTCGGATTGCTTCTTTGGAGGTATCTTTGCTTTGGAGGAGGCTTGAATTTGCTTGGAGGGTTATTCTTTGACTCTTATACAAACATATACATGGAGTAACATGCCCTTAAGGTCTTCAACATTTTCTTTTGACCATTTGACTCACCTATAGCACTTTAACATGTGCTAGACCTATTTCAATGAGCAAAAAACTCATTGACATATATTATAAAAATAATATTTATTTTCTTAAACAAATACAAATATCAAAAGTACATTTATGAAGACCGAACCTAGTTACATTTCCTTCAACACTCCCTCTTAACTAGGAGGTATTCATACAACATTACAAGGTGTTTTTTTATGTTTCAATCTTGAAGAATTCACATAAGAGAAACTGGATTGACAATCCATTTGTTATAGCATCATAGTAACCAACATTGTTTCCACAACAAGGCCTTGACTGTCAACTCTATCTCTCAATCGATCAGAGCACAATGTTGGCGAGATCAATGACTTATAGACACATTAGTCATTGTCTCTCAAGGTACATACCCACCTGGGTGTTCACTGAGTGTGACCTTCTAGGACTATTCTTATCTTGGGTTCCCAGCCTTAAAAGAATATCAGTCCTCTTGCCTACTCTTGTCTTGGATGCCCTACACATCCTCAAAGAGTATCGGATGCCAGATGATTACCCAATCCTCCCATTCTTTCTTCCCAAGTGAAGACAAGAATGTTGTGTCTACGATTTCCGCTCAGTTGAGGAAGACATGCCCAAGTATTCTCTGACAAGGTACTTGTCCAAGTTCCTTTGTAATTGGGAACTTGTTATAACTCTCTCTTAGCTAGGAACTTGTCCATTCATCATCAACTTCTCCTTTGTGGGTCCTCTAGCTATTTGATCTCCTTCATTCCTTTGATGTCATGAAGTCTTTGTTCAAACTTCTTCTTAGTAGGGCACAATCCATCGATCACTTTCCTTCCTAGTTTGTCATGTCATTGCTTCCTTCATGGAAAGTGGCCTTGTCATATATTAGGTTCTCTTGTCATCTGGCTACTCCTTTGTCATCTTGTCCATGCTTCGAAATACTCTTCTCATGGATGCTTCGTTGAACTTGCTTGTTCCCATGCTTCGGTCAAGTAGCCCTTCATGACTTCATCTTGTTATTGCTTCAACATTAAGTTTTGCTGGATGGCTTTTTGATCATGACATCTTGTAGAGTAGAATCAATTATCTTCACCTTTTGTATCTCCAAGACCTTCATAGGTGTCAAGGGTCTTTCCTTCCTTTGTCAGAGTTGTCCTCCCTTCTTTTGGGAGATACCTTCAATGGATCTTTGTCAGATAGTGATTCTTGTGACCATGGTGTTCTTCACATGCTTGATCTCTTTCTTCATTTGCTTCTTCTTGGATAGATTTGGTCAACTACCTTCTACTTCTTGAGGGAGCACTTCTTCATTGCTAGTTTCTAGGACTAGTTAGCATTCCTACTTGCTTCCTAGTCAGCGATCTTATACTCCTTATTTGAGTATTTCCTTTTGTTGACTTTCATTGCATTGTATTACATGCCTTCGAGCATGTTATTGGTGAAAGAGATTCTTTCATACTTGATCATGTCATAGAACTATTGCCATGACTCAATAATGTACATATGATAACATGACTAAACTTTGATGTATACATACCTCATCTTGATTCTCCTTTGATCATCTTGGCTTCATTTGATTGTCTATGGTGTGGCCCTTCTTCCTTCATCTTAGCTTGCCTGCATATCATTCTTTTCTTGAATCCCATGAATGGGACTCCTAATGAGACATATGCTTCTTATTCATGAATCTTCTTTTGAAGATATCATCAGAGGATCTTGGAGACCCTTACCCTGCAAATGTTTCTTCCTTTTGATGATGGAGGCCTTCTAAGATTCTTGCTCATGATCAATTTTTCTTTCATAGTGGATGAGGTCCTATACTAGGTATGCTTATTCTACATGAATATCTTGAGCTATATCTACCATGCTCCTATATTCTAGAAGATATATTTTTAACCATGCATCCTATTCTATTTCTACATGCTCCTATACTACTCAAACCTTTGAAAGAAGACCTAAGTAAGGAGTTTGACTTAGTCATAGTAGAGATTCGGAGGATCTTCCTTCTTTTGCTTCTTGTCTTCTTCTTTAATTTCTTGAGTCACATGAGCTTCTTCCCTTTTTCTTTTGTTGTTGTTGTCCTTCTTAAGTTTAGGACGATTCCTTTTGTAGTGTCCATATTCTTGTCATCCAAAGAATTGGACTTTGGACATATTTTTGTTGTTTGTTCTTGGTGGACCAAATTTGCCAAATTTTCCCTTTCTCTTGGCCATGGTAGCAAATGCTTGCTCCTTTGATCCCACATCTTCCTTGGCTTTGAGTCTTGTTTCCTCTATCTTGCATAGAGACCAAATTTCACCTAGTGGGGTGGCTTCCTTCTTTGCATATATGCTTGATGTGAAGTTGCCCCAATCCTTAGGTAGAGCATTGAGTACTACAGTTGTCATTTCTATGTTAGACATGACTTCCCCTAGCTCTTGAAGTTGATCCCTCATCTTAGAGATCTTCGTGAAGTAGGCAGCGATTCCTTCCTTTGATATCTTCATTTTGTACAATTCATTTTATAGAGATATCACTTCTCCAACTGTGGTTACCGAGAATAGCTCTACTAGTTTATCATAGATTTCTTTTGACGTTTCAATTTTGGAGACATAAGGAATGAGAGAGTCTTTGATGGATTCTATTAGAATCCTTTGAGCTCTTGTCTCATCCTTATTATACTTGGCTAAGGCTTGAGTTTGTTCCTTAACAGGAATAGTAACATTCCCTTTGATGTGTTCTAGGAGTTCATTCTCCTTGAGAAGTAAACTAGTCCTCTTCTTCCATGCAAGAAAGTTATTGGTACCTACCAATTTATTGCTTTCCTTGCAAAAAGACATTGATATATTTTCAGAAGGGGACATATACTTATCTGATAGATTTTGAGAAGTAGTGGACTTGCTTTATTCTTGAAGACTTGATGGCTTGCTTTCCTTAGATCTTGATGTTCTTCAAGTTGCTTTCTCCAAGTGGACTTGCTTGATGATGAGAGTTGCTTGATGACTTGTAGCTTGATGTAGGTCCTTCTTTGGTTTGCTCTTCTTGTAGGTGCCTTTATGTAAGGCTCTTCTTGCTTTGCATTCTTCCTTGATGAAAGATAGATGGTAGACCTTCTTGTCCTCGAAGTGATTGAGACTTCTTGGCTAGATGCTTCAACTTTTGTAGATGTCCTTCCTCGATGAGTGTTCTTGAGATGCCCTTTCCTTGATGAGTCACCTTAGCTTTGATACCATGTTGAAGAATCAAGGGAAATTCTATGTAGTGTGATTCTTCTTGAGTTGATAACAATTTGTGGAGTCTTTTTACTTTTTCTTGTTAGCTTAATCTTCTTCTTCTTCTTATTAATGCATGTGTGTGTACTTCATCAAACTGCTACCAAAATCATAAGAACAAGAACACAGGATGTTGGCTCTCTGCCAGGGCCAAAACCTCTCTTCTCTTGAGAGGAAAACCCTTTAGTAAGTTTTTCTTATTGAAGCTTCTTATTGATCAATGCCAAACCCTAGACCCCTGACAAGAATATCCTCCAAGCATAAGTCAAGTCCTTTCTCCTTCTGCACTTTGTTCCCTAACAATTCCTTCTTCCGACACTTTGTTCCTCGACACTTCGTTCTCCTCCTTCCGACATTTCGTTCTTCTTTCAACTGGTAAACCTTGTTGCACTTGCTCTAGAAGAGGTACCTTTGATGAGATCCTTTCCTTATGATCATCACTTTCTTCTCTTCACCAACCAACGAACTTGTATCACTGTAATGGGAGAGCTGTTATGATAGCAGAGACGGCCTCTTTACCTTCGCACATGTGACTGTTTTCCTTGTGATGTTGACCTCTTCCTTCTTTGCTTGAGAGAGTTCCTTCTACGCTTGAGTGAGTGGCCTTATAGGCCTACTTAGATTGCCCAACCAACAAAGTTATGTGATTGTGATGATAGTGTTAAAATTGGCAACTAGGGCCAAACTCCATGTGGGTCATCTTATTGATGGAAGCTGATATTTTTCTTGGATCCCTCTCATCGAGAGGTGTAGGATTGATCTAAATATCATACGATTCCGATAAGTATTAATGGAGATATGAATTTATTTGTGTTATGGGACAATTTGTCAAGGTCGGCTAGCAACCAAATAAACCCCACTTGTGCTCAACGTTTTAGTATAAATAGAGGTGGCCTTCAAGTCATTTCAACACACTTGGGATCTCTTCCTCTCTACTTGTCTTTGGGTTTTAGTGGGAGGAGAGATCCTAAGGGATGACGCTGCCCTAATCCAGAGGGCAGAAGTCGAAACTGCTGGGAATTGCCGGAACAACCGAGAAAGCTGACGCAGAGGGCAGAAGCCAGAACTGCTGGGAAAGCTGACGCAGAGGGCAGAAGCCAGAACTGCTGGGAAAGCTGACGCAGAGGGTAGAAGCCAGAATTGCCGGGAAAGCTGACGCAGAGGGCAGAAGTTGAAACTGCTGGGAAAGTTGACGCAGAGGGTAGAAGCCAGAACTGCCGGGAACTACTGGAACAACTGGGAAAGTTGACGCAGAGGGTAGAAGCCGGAAGTGTCAGGAACTGTCGGAACAACTGGGAAAGCTGACACAGAGGACAGAAACTGGAACAAACGAAATTGCCGGAACAGCCGGGAAAGCTAACGCAGAGGGCAGAAGCTGGAACTGCCGGGAATAGTCGGAACTGCCAGAACAATCGGGAAAGCTGATGCAGAGGGCAGAAGTCGGAACTGCTGGAACAGCCGGAACAGCCAGAATTGCCGGGAATAGCCAGAACTGCCGGAACTGCCAGGAACGGCCGGAACAATTGGAGCATCTGTCTCTAAAGGAGAGCAGCATGCAAGGGACATCTAACTAACATTGGGATAGTTATATGGTACTTAGCAGCAAATACACCAAGCATGCAATGTTACAGCGAGCATGCAAGGGACAACTAGCATGCAACATCAAGCATGCTAAGGACAAGAAGCATGCTAGGGACAACAAGCAAGAAAGGGACAACAGGCAAGCAAGGTGCAACCAACACATAGGTCAGTATGGCAACATGGTGCAGCAATGGCACATAATGCAGTACAGTGATGGGTACAGTCATGATTAATGAAGCGTGATGAGATACAACATAATGATGATGGGTGCAGCATGGTGCAATGCGGTGAGGTGCAACATGATGACGAAATGTAACACAACGATAGGTGAACGAGTCACCTTGGAGAATCAGTTGAAGCAACATGTCTTCAATTGATCTCATGTATCATCTTCTTAGAGAGGATCTATGCTCTTATCTAGATAAGTCAAAGTGTTGACTTCTGTTGTAAACGTACTATCTCTCTCTCTGCTGAACTATTGAAGAACATATAAGAAGAATTGATCAAGGGTTTCCCCACATTGGGGTTTGTCCCTGGCTAGCGCCACATCTTGTGTCCTCTTGTCTTGGCTTGTCTTCTGCGATTTAAGTTTATGTTCTATTTGTAGTTTACTTTAATGCTGATGTGATTGCTAATTTGGAAAAGATATTGAGCTAACTGTGAAAATTGAAATAAATTGCTCTAAGCATAGAACATATCTAAAATTAACTTGGTATCAAAGCTGAGGTGAAGACAATGCCCAAGCAAGAGTGAAAGAGCAATCACCAAAGACAGTTGGGGAAGGACAAAAGGATCAATGGATTCCTCATCCCTCTTCAAATTCACCAAGGGTGAATTCGAAGCAAAGAATATTATCAGAATGGCGCAGCGGAAGTTTTTGATGGCCTACCTAAAGATCACTTCATTGCGAAGTCCGGATCTAAGGGTGGAAGGAAAGGCAGATGCCTTGGTTGCAATAAGTTCAGCCATTATGCGAAGGAGTGTCCGAATGGCAAAGACACATCTCTTGATGAAGATAACAATCATTCCACGGACATCTTCAATGATCAAAGGAATGACAGGTAATGCAGGTCATCAAGGAAATGGCTGACTCTTCAAAGAAAGCAAGGAACCCCAGGTATGAAGAATCAAATGTTGTTTTTGATAAGATAAAGAAGCGTTATCTTGTATTGGCCCTCTCCTTCAGATTCTTTAGGAATCTGGCTAATTGATCGTAGTGCTTCAAGGCACCTCATCAGATAGAAGGGTGCTCTCTCGAATTTGGTAGAGACGGAAACAATCTTGGGATTATACTTGGAGTCGATGCCACCTATCCTAGAAAGGGTGTAGGGAATGTTACCCCTCAATTGAATGAGGGCAACTCTATTCATTTACAAGAATCTCTTTTATTTACCTAATCGCAAGAAGAACCTGGTGTCCATCTCAGAAATGGAAGTCAAAGGTTTCAGGTTGGCATTCATCGATGGAAATGTACGTGTTAAAAAATAGAATTTTCAAAGATGCTTTTTCTCATGGGTTCAGGGTTAGCAATTTGTATCAAGTTGCAGGATGGTCCATTGGGGATCCTGTCAATTGACATATCGCATCTATAACACCGGAGGTCTACCTTTGGGGCCCTACCCGATGTGAGTCAGATGGTGATAGGGATGCCTGAATTCAAGAAGAGCATGAAGGTACATGTCTGAGATGTACCAAAGGAAAATCTTATAAGAGAACCATTCCCCTCATGCAGCAGGTCCACAGGTTTGGAACAACCCAAGGAGTTTGAAATTCATGATCAGGAATCTCATGTATACAGGTGGAAGAAAGCCTCTATGGCTTCAAGCAAAACACCCCAGGCGTAGCATGAGAGGATTGATAGCTGTCTGATGAAGCTGAGATTCACTAGGGAAATCGATCCAAACCATTACCCGAAGGTTGTGGATGATAGACCTCTCATACCGGCACCTTATGAGGACGACCTATTTCTGACAGGTGCAGACCCTCTCATTTGCAGAAGTAAGAGGCAGTTGGATTCCAAATGTGGAATGATAAACTACAAGCCTGTGACTACCTCGAGGATCTTAACTTCCAGAAGTTATATGGTAGTGATGTCGAACCAGATTTGGGAAATGCCTCTGAGTTTCATAAACTCATTCGTGTTGATGTTCTTGGTGAACTTTCGTCCGGACATATGTTTTGGAGTTAGCATGGTGAGCTCATATTTGGTTGAGCCTCACTGGATTGGTGCCAAGAATCTTCTGAGATATCTTCGGGGCACAATCTCTCATGGATTGAGATACACTGCCGAAAATATGAAACTGCATGATTATTCGAATG
>APFE030571544.1:347451-412573 GCA_000404065.3 Pinus taeda
GATTGCTAATCTAGAAAAGATATTGAGCTAACTGTGAAAATTGAAATAAATTGCTCTAAGCATAGAACATACCTAAAATTAACATGGTATCAGAGCTGAGGTGAAGGCAATGCCCAAGCAAGAGTGAAAGAGAAATCACTGAAGACAGTTGGGAAAGGACAAAAGGATCAGTGGATTCCTCATCCCTCTTCAAATTCATTAAGGGTGAAGTCGAAGTAGAGAATATTATTAGAATGGCGCAACAGAAGTTTCTGATGGCCTATGTAAAGATCACTTCAATGGGAAGTCCG
Source organism: Pinus taeda (assembly GCA_000404065.3). NCBI lineage: Eukaryota > Viridiplantae > Streptophyta > Pinopsida > Pinales > Pinaceae > Pinus > Pinus taeda. The sequence goes on from APFE030571544.1 coordinate 347,742, forward strand.
GATCTAAGGGTGGAAGGAAAGGCAGATGCCTTGGTTGTAATAAGTTCGACCATTATGCGAAGGAGTGTCTGAGGTAGGGACACATCACTTGATGATGATAACAATCATTCCAGGGACATCTTTAATGATCAGAGGAATGACAGGTAATCCTGGTCATCAAGGAAACGACCGACTCTTCAGAGAAAGCAAGGAACCCCAGGTATGAAGAATCAAATGTTGTTTCTGATAAGATAAAGAAGTGTTATCTTGTATTGGCCCTCTCCTTCAGATTCTTTGGGAATCTGGCTTATTGATCGTAGTGCTTCAAGGCACCTCATCGGATATAAGGGTGCTCTCTCGAATTTGGTAGAGACAAAAACAACCGTGGGATTATACTTGGAGTTGATGCCACCTATCCCGGAAAGGGTGTAGGGAATGTTACCCCTCAATTGAATGAGGGTAACTCTATTTATTTACAAGAACCTCTTTTATGTACCTAATCGCAAGAAGAACCTGGTGTCCATCTCGGAAATGGAAGTCAAAGGTTTCAGGGTGGCATTCATCGATGGAAAGGTACGTGTTAAAAAATAGAATTTTTCAAAGATGCTTTTTCTCATGGGTTCAGGGTTGGCAATTTGTATCAAGTTGCAGGATGGTCCATTGGGGATCATGTCTATTGACATATCGCATCTATAACACTGGAGGTCTACCTATGGGGCCCTACAGGGGAGGAAGAGTTGGCTCAGTGTCCTCGATCAACGATGCTCTCATCATACTCATATCTGGTATCAACTTGATCATCATGTAGCAATAGCAGCTGTCACCTGTTTATGCAGGTCATTGAATCAAATATCATGTTAGAACATAAATAATCATATAAATCATAAAATGATACCATATTCATTCTCCCTCTCAAGGAGGTGCCAACCACAAGCCTAAGCTTGTCTCGTACAACTGCACTGTCTCAATATATGAAAGTATCCCTGTTCCAACTATATATGGAATTCTCTGTCAATCAGATCTCACTCTTAGTCATCACAATGTATCCATGTCATATCCAGATCATGCTCAAACATCTCTCTAAGGAGCTTCTTCATCCCGCCTTACAGCTAGCCATGCTAGCAACATCGTACTCAACCTCGGTCGTGCTACAGACCTCTCATCCAAGATATCATGGCAGATCTCATAGTAAAGTAGCATCCAAATGTGCTCATCAATAAAGCATCATCAGTACATTCTTGCAGCCACATATTGTAGGATGAATATCTCAGATCAAAATTGATTGTCTCATGCAAGTACCTCGAAGGATGCTCGGTGGCAACTCAATGTGTATGAAGAAGCTTAATCGACTTAGGTTCTATGCACATTAAATTAACATATATATATATATATATATATAGGGACAAATGTTCAAAAACAGAACATCAATACTTCAATCGACTGTCGGTTGCCAAGTTGAGTTCAACATGATTTCCTCACAACATCTAATCGAAGTGTCCAAGGATTTGTGTTTCCACTTGCCAATACTGCTTCATAATATAGATTATCTTTTCCCAACTTCAGAAATCGATTCATCATGCCATGATTCATCATTTCAAGCTTCAGAAGCCAACTCCCTCTTACTTAGATCATTAGAGGCTCATTACCTGTCAATAGTAGACCATTAGTATATGAAACCAAAACCAAAATCAAAGTCATACCTTGGAACACTTCTGAGGTAGAGGTTTGGATCAACACATCTTCTTCTTGGCTTCACCAAATAACTGTCAATGCAAACATAGTTGAATCAGGGAGCTTGCGCATACAACGCTCTCTACAAATATAACACTTTTCCAAACCAATATACTCAGACTCACAATATTGTACAATCAAATCAACTAAGTCAACTCATCAAAGTTTAGAATCTAGATCAAAACTAATATCAAAGTCATCAATACCACAGTATCAATTCTTTAGACCAAGTGACAAGTAGAGCTCATATCAAGTCTTAACTTCATCTATTATCATGCCAACAGATTGTCATGCAATATCAATCCAAACCTCATTAAGTCATTCTCATGATCATAATACAAGTCTTTTCTGTCACTAGATGCAAATGTATACACCAAGGATAAGTCATGCAGGTTCCATCTTCATACTGAATCACAACTATCAATACTTCAACCATTGTGATAGGAACAAGGAGGCCAATACAAAACCATCCATATGTCATTGGAAGTCACTATGTTCATATATCATTGTCATCAAGGCAAATCATCAGTCATCAAATCAAATCATTTGTCATCAAGTCAAATCCTAAATTTGCTATCATATAGAGATCTATAGTCCAAAACATATTTCAATCATCAAGTCAAAGTTCTAAGTCATTATCAAGCATCATGTCAAAATTCCAAACATTACTCATATATATCAGCCGAGTCATGTCAAACTCTTGTAGCACAAACTTTAATCATAATGACACATCTATATGCATATTCCGGTCACCTGAAAGCACAAATTTAGTCTACATAGTCATATTATAGTAAGTCATTCAAACTTCCCTGCTCATAGAACTTTATGTTGTCTGCTTCATGTCTGTAGGACTGATATCCTTCAGGAGAACATTTGATTTCATGCACATAACTTCATTTTTTATGTCCAACAGGCATAGTCGCACCCATAGGCCTTCCTCTGAGTGATTGGGAGATTATAGTCGCATTCTTCAAGATGTTATGCAAGCGACTGTGGCTTCCCAATTACCAAACCCTAGCTTAGCACTGACTCAGTGCCTCAGTTGCACCCTTGAGCTTGCATTCGTGCGACTGGGAGGCCATAGTCGCACTTGTAGGCTTTCTTCCTTGCGACTAAGGCTTAGAGTGAGATAAAACTATCTCACCTCAGATCAGACCTTTGCTATAGATCAACAATGTCAGGTATCTGTCTATTCATGTCCATAAATCATATTTCATCAGTAAAGAGTATATAATGCAAATGACAATAGGAGAAGGGATATTATGGAGAGGTTTTCCCTTTGAATGGTAATTCACTTTGGTCATTTTCATTCATGTCGTCAACCTGTCTATAATGCATCAACAAATCTGTTAGATCATAAAATCAAACATATAAGATGCTAGCATCAACTACTTATCATCACATCATGACATCAATCTTTTATCAAGGGACAGAGTCAAATGATTAGGGAAGCTAATAGATGAAACATCATACTTCAAAGATCATGAACACAATATTACTTCCATCAAGTTAGGGCATTCAACTTTATCATACGCCATAGTTACTAATCACATCAAAACATAACCATGGTTAATAGAAGATCTAGAATATCAATCTCATAGTTATACTTCTATCATCGTGGTTACCATGCTTATCATTATCAATAGGACCAAGTCAAGCCATTCCTTACCGAAACAACAAGAGTGTCAACCCTTTTTCCATACTTTCATCACAAGCATTATCAATAGTGTCATGTATAAGAATCAATGAGCTAACCTTCTATGTGAAATCCATCATGTCTTATAATGAAAGATGCATGTCAAGTGTCAAGAGTATCATCTACTAGAATCAAGGTGCTAGCCTTCTTTATGGGATCAAGATATCCAAAATGATAGATGTTGGCCAAACATCAAGTATGCCACTATATCAAAGATCAACATTAAGTAGCCTCATAGAATCAAGAAGTTCATTATGTCTAGAAGGTAAGATACTTGTTCAATATCAAGTGCACCATTTGATTATAAGAACCATGAATCCAAATTACTTTCATATGCATGCATGAACCATATGAGAAAGAGACATTCTTATCATACCTTAGGGCTTACCTTGCCATTACATCTAAAACATAACATTGAAACAATAAACCATGCATACCTTGTAGTATTCAAATACCTGTGCACCTTTTCATTTGACATAGGCAGCTTGTAGCACTTTGTCACCTTTTCATCAGGTGCCTCTTTACCTTTTCCAACTCTAGCTTTTCTTTCCTGCATCTCAAATGATCCTCAAGAAGGATCGTCTTATTACATCTCATCAAGGAGGTTAGAAAGATCCAAATACTCAAATATATGTGTAGGAAGTATAAGTAATGATCAAAACAATAATTAGATCTATAAGTCTAGACAAAAGTAAACACATAAAGGAGCATTGTAAGTCAAGAAATACTTATCTTCAATGAGAGGTGATATTCTCCCTCTTGAACCAACCTTCAAGAGCCATCACTGTCCATTGTCCACATAACAATGTTGCCTTCAATCAACTTTATCAACAACTAGGCCTACTAGAGACTATCCCATCTAGGGCTTCATCAAATTTGTCAGAAGTGCTTGAGCATCTTCACATTGACCATGCTAGGGTTTCTCTCAAACCCTAACATCATAATCTCCATCAAACCCTAACACATAAATTTCCTAGAGTTTCCTTCAAACCCTAGAATTCTTTTAGGTCTCCTCCATCTTCCCTTGCTTCCATCAAAGGTGTCTCCATGGGGGTGATCTCCATGACTTTTCTTCAACCTAGCTCTGATACCATATTAATTTTTCTTAGGGCTATATTGTTCTTTGTTTTGATAATTGCATTTCTTCATTAACACATTACATTCACCCCATATCATCATAACATTATTCGTGTTTACATCATTATTCAGCAACATATGCAACTATGTAGAAAGAACAATATCATCATGTAGAAAGAACAATAACATCATCATCAATGTAGCATAACATAAAGGAACAATAGAAGAAAAACATTCACACATAGAGACATCAGGATTGGTCAGAGACTAGGGCAAAACCCACTATGGGGAAATCCCTTTCAAATTCTTCTTCTTCTTAGATTGTCATCAAATGATTAAGGGAAAGAGAGTACAATGATCCATATCTTCATCTATGCAACTAACCAACAAAAACAACTACAACATGCATGAAATGAACCCAACAATGTTTCTACTCAAAATCTGATTCTGAAGTCTGTAAAGAACTATCATTATCTGCAGTCAACTACTGAACCCTGTGATCACCAAGCAAAATCTTCGGACAACTGAGATTTCATCATTTGAGTTCCGGTCACTCGGAGGAGTCATGTGAGAGACTATGGCTTTGTGGTTGCTCTCTAAAGCACTGTAAGTGAGCCATTGTGGCAGCCTAGTCGCTCCCTTAAGCCTGACATGCAAGTGACTGGGGTCGGATCTGGTCTGAGGCAGGCGTGCGACTGCGATTCTGAAACCCTAACCCTCGGTCATATGCACAGTGAGATGTATGTGTGACTGGAAGGCTCCAGTCACACACATGAGTCTCTTTGGGAGCGACTATGGTCGAGATCCTTCTGTGTTGTGTTTGCGACTATGGCCCAAAACCCTAGATCTGAAATGCGAGTTTCAGACCTTGCAATTTTACCTGAGAGCAAACCTATTCCTCCGCGGACGAGCCTCAAACCTGTGCGAGCCAAAAACCAAGATAGAGGAGTGTCTCATGATTGTGTCCAAATGAGGTAGAGGTCACTTGTATTTATAGCTTTCCAAGAGGGTCCACTTTGCTTATCAAATGGCACATGTCGGTTTTTTATTCATAAATACACTTTCCCTTATTTGATTTGAGTGATCTTTAGGTCGATTTTGGTCCTCTCGAAAAGAGGAATTCAATGCAATTATTATCTACATCAAGTGAGCTGTCCAAAGTGGAATTTGACCGTAGTTGCATATTTACATCAATAATAATAACAATTATAAATATATAGGCACATCTCTATTCATGACTTAATCCTCCTTACACTATTTATGGTAGCCTCCTTGATTATACAATCATCACTTTCTTATGTTAAATTGATGCAAACATTGTTCAGTAGTAGATATTGTTTTCGTAATTTGTAACCTTGCATATTATATCAAGTGTTATCAAAGCCTTAGTCTCAGTGTACTTCTACTGCCTCCTTTGCAATCCACTTTTATCTATGCATTTGTTGTCCCAATTCCTTACTTTCATTCAATGTTTTCATAACCTCATTCTTTTAATTTGAGTTACCAACTCTCATCTTGTGGGGTGTAAAACAAATACATACCTCCTTATGTTTTTCATTGTCACGTGACACGTTTGGTCCAAACTTATGAACATTTCTTCTCCTCATCTTTGTGTTTGTAGGCTGTCCATTTTTCTCCTCACCTTTGCTACAATACACTACCCTTTCCAATGCTATGCTATCGGACTCATGGGGCCAGGGGGCTAGATCTGCGGATCCTTGTACAGGATACTCATCCATTGAGATCTGCCTATGACAATGATCCACTCTGTGGCACAATTACTCTGTACATGTGCATGTGAATTTTGGAATGCTGGTGAAGTGTATTCAAGCTGTAGATTATTAATTTTGAAATGCAATCGCTCCCCTTCGATGCTTATAAGTTATGTTATTAAATTCAAAAGAAGAATAAATTATTTTAACGTCCACGAGGCTAAAGATAGCTTATGGGACAAGTTGCTTCTCCATTTAGCTCTTGTATTCAACCCTTTTCTTGTGAAGTCTCACAATAAACGCTCCCAGCTTCTCGACAAACCCCTTGTTGAATAAATTATCCTAAGAGCTAGCTGCTAGAATATCTGCATAACTTTCCCTATTGTCTTTGAAGGCTTCGCATTATAAAATGAGATGCTTTTCTGTTTCCACTTTTCTATAAGGGCAAAAAATACATACTCTTTCCTCCCACACTTCTATTGGCCTTTTCTAGCGCCCTGTTTCACAACGAAGTTGATGAGAATTAGTCCTTAGTTAAGCAATAAGAATTTTGGCTCTCCAAGAAATATTGGCCCTTATGTATGCTTTTTGTTGATGATTATGAATGGGATTAAACTCTTCAATATAGTATCTTTTCTTTCTCCCTAGCTCCTCCCAAGTACGTTTGTGGAACTTGTCCATAACAAAAGCTTTCATCTCTTTATTATTTGTGTTAAAATTGGCAACTAGGATCAAATTCCATCTGGGTCATCTTATTTATGGCAGCTGATGTTTTTCTTGGATTCCTCTCATCGAGAGGTGTAGGATTGATCTAATGATCATCCGATTCCGACATGTATTGATGGAGATGTGAATTTATTTGTATTTCTTGACAATTTGTCAAGGTCGGCCATCAAGTAAAATAGTGTTTCACACCCCCAGCTAAACCTCAACATGGCATATTAGTAGAGGAGACCTTGAGGCATTATGACGCTCATCTCATCTCCACATCTCTTCTCTCTCCTAGCTTGTTTGGGTATGTCTAGGAGGAGCCTCTCTCTCTCACGTGGGAAGAAGGAGGACACAGTTAGGAGCAACAACTTTGTCTTGGGTGCAGGAGGACACCGGAAGGTACAACAACTTTGTCTTGGGTTGACCGAGGTGCTAGAGGACAACGTTGACCAGCATGAGGATACCCTTGACTGCGGATTTGTGTGGGGAGCCTCTATCTTGCAAGCCGCAGTTCATATTAGTGTTCGTGGACCTCTGTTTGACCATGAATTTGACCAGTGTTGACTAGTTAGGGCTGATTGCAGGAGCTGATATGTTGACCACTGTTTAACCATGTTTTGAGGACTGTTTTGGGTTGCTATCTATTGCTGTTGGAGGCCGAGTTCTCCTAGTTTGTCTTGAGGTCACTTGGGAGCTATTTGACCAGCTTTGACCTTGCTGATTTGGATTACACTACTGCTGTTGTAAAATCACAGATTTGTGATATTGTACTATCTCTCTCTCTCTCTCTGTTGAATTATTGAAGAATATAGAAGAATTGGTCAAAGGGTTTCCCCACATTGGGGTTTGTCCCTGGCTGGTGCCACATCTTGTGTCTCTTGTCGTGGCTTGTCTTCTTTTGTTTTCATTTATGTTCTATCAACATTTTACTATCATGTTAATGTGATTGCTATACTGGAAATTGACATTGGGCTAATAAGAAGATTTGAAGTAAATTGCTCTTAAGCATAGAACATACCATAAATTAACATGGTATCAGACTGAGGTGAAGACAAAGCCCAAACAAGAGCAAGAGCAATCACCAAAGACAGTTGGACAAAGTCAAAAGGATTCATGGGTTCCTCATCACACTTCCCCGCCGAAGACAACCTCCGTGAGAAGTCTGAATATCACGGATGGAAGATGTCTCTTGATTTGACATTGGAAGAGCAGGAAGTGTTGGACCATGTGAGGGGTAGAATTACGGAGCCTCCATCAAATGCAACGATTGCTACAAGGAACAAGTACACTAAGGGTGAAGTCAAAGTGAAGAAGATCATCCGAGACTCAATTGACAAGCGTCTGGTGGCCTACATTTCCGAGTTGAACGCTTCCAAGGAGATTTACGATAGACTGGTAAGCTTGTTTAAAGTTAGTGATGTAAATCAAGTTTTGTTCCTCAAAAATAAGTTGAAGGATATTAAGAAGGGCAAGGATGAAGATATTCAATCCTACTTCTTAAGGATCACTGAGATCAAGAATAATCTCCTATCAATTGGATAAGTCATTTCTGACATGGAACTAACCATCACTATCCTTGGAGGGCTCCCATCCGAATGGTATGTACTTAGAACCACTCTTCTCAACAATGACTGAATTCTGGGATTTGAAGATTTGATGTAAAGATGCATTCAAGAGGAGACAAGGATGGTGGAGAAAGAAATGCGTTCAAGCAAAGGCAATCCCACTGCTTTCTCCTCTCATGCCAAAAGGAGAAATAATTCTGGGTCTAAAGGTCACTTCAAAGGAAAGATCGGATCAAAGGGTGGAAGGAAGGGAAGATGCTTCATTTGCAATAAGTTTGGCCACTATGCGAGGGAGTGTCCAAATAGAAAGGACACATCACATGACGATGATCAAAATCACTCCTGGGGCAACTCCAACCACAATCAAAGGAATGGCAGGTTCAATGGCAAAGGAAAGAGGAATGTAGGAAATCAAGGAACTCCAGGTATGAATCAAATGTTGTTATCAATAAGTAAGATGAATATTATTTGATATCGGCCCTCTCCACTACCTCTCCTCCGGATTCGTTGGGCAATTGGCTTATTGATAGTGGTGCCTCAAGGCACTTCACTGGTTACAAGGAAGCTCTCTCTAATCTGATAGAGAAGGAGACAAACTTGGAGATTATTCTTGGAGACATTCCCACCTATCCCGTAGAGGGTGTAGGGAATGTTACTCTTCAATTAAATCAGGGTAACACAATTCATTTGCAAGAAGTCATATATGTACCTGATCTCAAGAAGAACCTGGTGTCCATTTCGGCAAGGGAAGACAAAGGCTATAAGGTGGCCTTCATCGATGGCAAGGTATGTGTGTGGAAAAAGAATTTTAAATATGCTTTCACTCTTGGGTTTCGGTTGACTCTTTATATCAAGTTGGAGGAAGTCCGTTGGGAGTCATGTCTTGCAACACAACTCTACAGTCTGAACTATGGCACCGGAGGTTTGCCCACCTTCATTATAAGGCTCTACCCGATGTGAGACAGATGGTGACAGGAGTGCACGAGTTTAAAGTAGAGCATGAAGGTGTATGTCCGGGATGTGCTGAAGGAAAGCTCAAAACAGGACCATTCCCCTCAAGCCATAGCAAGACCTCTGACATTTTGTAGTTGGTTCACTCCAACATATCAGGTATGATGCCCGTGAACTCTTTGGGAGGATATCTATATTATCTCAATTTACAAATGATTATTCATGTAGACTTGGATATACTTCTTGAAAAAGAAGGATGAAGTGTTCTCTTGGTTTCGTCACTTCAAAGCCTTGATCGAGAATCAAACCAAGAAGAGGATTAAGATTTTAAGGACTGATAATGGGACCGAGTATGAATCCAATGAGTTCCATGACTTTTGCAAAGAAGCTGGCATTAAGAGGGAGACCACAACACCATACACTCTTGAGCAGAATGGTGTGGGTGAAAGGAAGAATCGTACGATTTTGGAAGCTGTTCGTTCTATGCTCCATGAGCAAAGGCTTCCAAAGTTTCTATGGGCCGAAGTTGCGAACACCGTTGTATATGTTCAAAACTGATGCCCTCATCAAGCATTGGATTCCAAGACTCCCGAAGAAATGTTCACTGGTAAGAAACCTGATGTGTCTCATTTTAGAATATTTGGATGTCCCGTATATTTTCATGTGCCGAAAGAGAAAAGAAACAAATTGGGTGCATCTGGAAAGAAGGGAATCTTCGTGGGCTATAGCGAAAATTCTAAGGGCTATAGAATCTATGTGGCTGGTCAAAGGGAAGTTGAAATAAGTCATGATGTCACCTTTGACGAAGATATGGCTCTTAGTAAGGTTGACAATCTTCCTATCCTTAGAAAAGATAAAGAAGCTGACACCAGGACGCTGGATGAGAAGGAAGATGAGACGATGCCCGATGTGGAAGAACCTATTGATCCCCCTTCGCAAGAACCTTCCTCTTCTAGGAAAAGGCCCTCATGGCTTAGGGGGACTCTTGATGATGCTAAGGGACATATTGCACCCAGAGGGACTTTCCGTGAAAGTAAGAAGCCAACCAGGTATCAGCGATACTTGACTATTATGAGCACCATCATTCAAAATGAGCCTTCATCGTTCGAAGAAGCCGTGAAGCATCAAGTATGGAAGGATGCTATGAATGAGGAATACGAGTCCATCATGAAGAATTATGTCTGCGATGTGTTCCCCAGAACCCATGACAAAACAATTGTCACCTCGAAGTGGCTCTACAAAATCAAGCATGGAGCTGATGGAAGTGCTGAAAAGTATAAGGCTCGCTTTGTTGCTCGAGGCTTCTCTCAAAAGGAAGGTGTAGATTATGATGAGATATTTGCACCGGTTGCTCGATACACCACCATCCGCTTGATCATAGCCCTTGCCGCTTCGCAAGGATGGAGCCTACATCAGATGGATGTTAAGACCGCATTCTTGCAGTTCAATTAAAGAGGAAGTCTATGTGGAACAACCCGAGGGGTTTGAGATTCATGATCGGGAATCTCATGTATGTAGGTTGAAGAAAGCCCTCTATGGGCTGAAGCAAGCACGTCGAGCTTGGTATGAGAGGATCGATAGCTACTTGATGAAGTTGGGATTCACTAGGAGTGAAGCTGATCCGAACCTTTACTTTAAGGTTGAAGATGATAAGTCTCTCATACTGGTGCTATATTTTGTCGACTTCTTTTTGACAGGTGCAGACCCTCTCATTCACAAATGTAAGAGGGAGTTGGCTTCCGAATTTGAGATGAAGGACCTAGGACTGAGGCACTATTTCCTAGGGCTAGAGGTCTGGCAAAAGCCAGGAGAAATTTTCCTATTTGAAGAAAAATATGTGGTGAAGATATTGGAGAGATTTGGTATGGTGGACTGCAAGCCCGTGACTACCTCGATGGAGCTTAACTTCAAGAAGTTATACTGTAGTGCTGTTGGACCTGTTTTGGGAAATGCTTCTGAGTATTGTCAACTCATAGGAGCATTGATATTCTTGGTGAACTCTCATCTGGATATATGTTTTGCAGTCAACACGTTGAGCCAATATATGGTTGAGCCTCATCACTCACATTGGATTGGTGCCAAGAATCTTTTGAGATATCTTCGAGGCACAATCATTCATGGGTTGAGATACACTGCCGGAAATGTGAGGCTACATGGATATTCCGATGCTAATTGGGCAAACAGTGTGGTGGACCAAAAGAGCACTTTCGGGTGTTGTTTCTCTTTGGGTTCTGCCTCGATATCCTGGATGAGCAAGAAGCAGAAGTCGATGGCTTTGAGCACGCTGAGGCAGAGTACATTGCTGCGAGTATGGCCTCCTGTGAGGCTGTCTGGTTGAGGAAGCTCTTCAGTGTGCTGTTTGGACATACACTGGATACTACCGTGATCCTCTGCGAGAACCACAGTGGGATTCGTTTATCAGATAATCACGTATTTCACGATCACTCCAAGCACATCGATATCAAGTACCACTTTATCTGGGATATGGTACAACGAGGAGCAATAAGGCTTCATCATATTGGGACTGATGAGCAGGTCGCCGACATTCTGACGAAGCCCTTAGGAAAGGTCAAATTCCCGACTTTCTGAGAATGACTAGGAGTCATTGAGAGACCCTCTTATGAGGGTCCTATATGATGCATACATTGAGCTCTAGGAGCTCCGAGGGGCTTGGGGTACTTCTTGGAGTGACGGGCGACCATAGGGTGACTCACCCTCCCCTAGTGGTGCGCTATGTGCAGGGTGAATGATTTAGCCTTCCCTTATGATACCCCGTGGCGACATGTAGGCAGGATGAGTGGTTCATCCTTCTCCTACCGAGACATCCTACCCATGCACTCTGGGACTCATGGGAAGTACCTCTCATCTGGCCAATGAGTAGGGAAATGAGGATAGGGACCATAGTAGTACCGATGGACGCATCGTGTATCTACCGTACTCCCTATGCTAGGATGGCATTGATCTGGGATCAATTGGAATTGACTTCGGGTCAGTAAGAGTGATATAACTCACTCTCTTTTGGAACTGACTTAGGGTCAATAGAGGATGGTATGATACATTCTCGATCATTTTCTTCATAGTTCAGCAGAGCAGAGTAGAGCCGAGAAGTGCAGGGCAGTGCATTTGATGGCAGAGATGGGACCGACAGGCAGATGGAGTTCTCCCTAGTTGAGAGGGAGTGTTAAAATTGGCAACTAGGGCCAAACTCCATGTGGGTCATTTTATTTATGGCAACTGATATTTTTCTTGGATTCCTGTCATCGAGAGGTGTAGGATTGATCTAACGATCATTCGATTCCGACATGTATTCATAGAGATATGAATTTATTTGTATTTCTTGACAATTTGTCAAGGTCGGCGAACAAGTAAAATAATGTTTCACACCCCCAGCTAAACCTCAACGTGGCATATAAGTAGAGGAGACCTTGAGGGATTATGATACTCATCTCATCTCCACATCTCTTCTCTCTCCTAGCTTGTTTGGGTATGTGTAGGAGGAGCCTCTATCTCTCACATGGGAAGAAGGAGGACGCATTTAGGAGTAGCAACTTTGTCTTGGGTGCAGGAGGACGCAAGAAGGTACAACCACTTTGACTTGGGTTGACCTAGATGCTAGAGGACAACGTTGACCAGCTTGAGGATACCCTTGACTATGGATTTGTGTGGGGAGCCTCTATCTTGCAAGCCGCAGTTTAGATCAGCCTTCGTTGACCTCTGTTTGACTAGCGTTGATTGGTTAGGGCTAACTGCAGGAGTTGATATGTTGACTGCTATTTGACCATGTTTTGAGAACTGTTTTGGGCTGCTATCTATTGCTGTTGAAGGCCGATTTCTCCTAGTTTGTCTTGAGTTCACTTGGGAGCTGTTTGACCAACTTTGACCTTGCTGATTTGGATTACACTACTGTTGTTGTAAAATCACAGATTTGTGATATTGTACTATCTCTCTCTTTCTGTTGAATTATTGAAGAATATAGAAGAATTGATCAAATAGTTTCCTTGCATTGGGGTTTGTCCCTGGCTGGTGCCACATCTTGTGTCTCTTGTCTTGGCTTGTCTTTTGTTGTTTTCATTTATGTTCTATCAACATTTTACTATCATGTTAATGTGATTGCTATACTAGAAATTGACATTGGGCTAATAGAAAGATTTGAAGTAAATTGCTCTTAAGCATAGAACATACCATAAATTAAACACATGCTCAAGGAAATACACCATTTACTAAACCATTTGTTATTTTGCTACATCCAAGTCTTCTTTCTTTTGCAAAATATGGCATTAAACACAACTTTAGGCCATCTGCCCACTTCCATTTGCTTAATTTTTTTAAAATACCTTATGACTCGCACCATAGCAATTGCTTCAATAGGAGCAACCCCTGTTTCACTTAACAAGATAGCATAAGGGACTGCACTTTTAATTTTGAATTTGTTTTTAATCAAACACTTCTGAATTTTCTCAATTTGTTTCCACTGCATGTCGGATGTACTGCTGGCCCACAGTTCACAACTGTAGAGAATCGTCGGAATTACTAAAAACCCAAAAAGAGTTAGAGTGGTTTTACAGTCCCATAACTCTACCTCCCTACACCTATTTTGAAAAGCATAAAATGCTTTCCATCCCCCCAATTTTTTTCTTTCTTTGTACAACCATCCCAACTTAGATTTCTGTTGAAGTCAATTATGAGGTATTTGTAATCCACAACTTCTTCCAGAGGGCTGCATTCAAAGTAGAACTTATGCTGGTTACATTTTCTTTTGTTGGAGAAAACTACTACTTTCGTTTTGCTAATATTGACTTGCATCCCCACCCTTCTACAAAAATGCTCAAGGGAAAGTAAGTGCTCTTGCAAACCAAGCGCAGATTTAGCAATCAGAATAAGGTCATCTGTGTACAAAAGAAACCTTATAACAAACTTGCCCAAATGGATACCGTCACCCCCTTGCGAATTTAGCCACTCTTTAAGCTTGTCGATATATAAACCAAAAAGGGTACGAGACAATGGACAACCTTGTTTGACCCTGATATCGCTTCTAAAACTTTCAGAAATGCCTGTTGAAGTTCTAATTTTGACTTTCACCTCTTCATACAACCTATGCATAGCTGCTCTCAAATGCCTGGGAACCCCAAGTTCCTCTATTCTGTGCCAAAGCTTATCCCTAGGAACTGTGTTAAAGGCTTTTCTGAAATGAACAAAGCAACAAAAGACTTCTTCCTTTTTCTCCCAAACTTTTTCAATGATGTGCCTTAAAGTTATACCATGATCAACTATGGAATATTTAGGTCTAAAACATGCTTTCCCTTTAGAACATTTATCTCTTTCTTCTGCCCACTTGCTGATTTTATTTTCTAACATGCTTCCAAATAACTTTGCAAGCAAGAGGTTTATCATTATGGCCCTCTAATTCGAGGGATTATTAACGTCACCACTCTTGAAAAGAGGTATTGCGAGACTAGTCCAATTTGTAGAGAACCCCTGTTATAAATGAATAATTATTAGGTGGTTTGTTGATTTTTAATGTACCTTGGACAAGTTGTTTTCCATGGGTTAGTCTCTACCGAGGGAAAAGTGTCCAAAATAATTCTTTTCCTAAGCGTGACTTTATAAAGTGAAAGTGACTTTATAAGTGGTAAAGTCAATGTTAAAGTATAAAGTGAAAAATGATTTTAGACATAAAGTACAATGTGGGTACTTTATTTAATGGGTAAGTTAAAAAATAGAAAGTGAGAATTAAATGCACATTTATTCTCATTCCTTGATCTAAATAAATTTGAGCCATTAGATCTTAGGGTTGCCCAAAAGTCATTTAGGGAAACAAAAGGGGGAAAAGAAAAGAGACACTGCGTTCATTCTTCATGAACATATTGGAGAAAGGAGGCTGAGAGCTAGAAAAAGTTCTGAAGGAGAAATTTGTTGCAGCAAGTTGAAGGAGTGATTTCTGAGCAAAACTGGGCATGGAAATCAAGGCATAGAAGACAACAAAAGGTACAGTACGAACATCATTGAATGCTGTGAGCTGCACGTTGTTCGAGAGTAGTTTTTGAATTTTTTTTGAAAAAAATTTCTGTATAGTACAGTTCGTACAATCGTATATGTATAGTACATATTTTCAGCTTCAAGTGGGCATAGAAATCAAGGCAAAGTGGGCACGGTTTTCAAGGAGTTTTCAAGAGAAGGTTTTTTTTTTTTTTTTTTTTTTTTTTTTTTTTTTTTTTTTTTTTTTTTTTTTTTTTTTAATACAGTACAGTTCGTACAATCGTATATGTACAGTACATATTTTTAGCTTCAAGTGGGCATAGAAATCGAGGCAAAGTGGGCATGGTTTTCAAGGAGTTTTGGGATGAAGAGATAAGTTGTATTTTACTGTTTTGTTTTGTCTGCAAATGTATTTTTTTTTGAACTTAAAAGAAAAATAAATTTGAAGAGCTCTCTAATAGGTTTTCCTCGGAGAAGATTGAAGGGGTTTTGCTTGGGTCTAAGTTGACCAAAAAACTGTGTGTATTTTTATGTGTCACTGGTCTGGTTATGTTCATATTTATTTTTAGTATGTGTTGACAGTCCTATGTGTTTTAATTTGAAAATTTCATTTTCAGAATTCTATATGTTGAATGTATGTTTATGGGAAAGGGCATTTAACTAAATGAGAGTGATAAGGTGAAATTAAAACCAGGTTGGATTTGCAGGAAACTTCTTTTTAGTCATCAAATTTCAATATGTTATCAGAGCTACAGGCTGAAAATTGTAGTTTGAACAACAGACAATAGTTTGGGACAATAAACAGTGGTTTGGACAATAAACTGACTTTTTGGACAACAAACTGATATTTTGGGACAGCAAGGTGAAATTTCACACCGACTGAACTTTTGGGACAACAAGGTGTGCTGGAAAGTTCATTTCTCCATTTTCTTGGTTTTGTAAATTTTGGAAAGCAGTCATGGCCATGTTCTTAAGGATAGAGGACAGATTGGATGGGATATCCAACTATGCCATTCGGAAGAACAGAATTCAGACAATGTTTGAGGAGGCAACAATTTGGGACATAGTGAGGCAAGTGGTTGTACCTCCTATTGCTGCAGATGAACTTGCTGAATTCACAAAAAATAGTGCAAAGGCAAAAAGGATTTTGATTGATAGTCTGAAAGATCATGTAGTTCCTCAGGTGAGAGGAAACACATGCATATCAGATGTGGACAACTCTAACCACTCTCTATCAGAGTACTAATGAGAGCAGGAAGATGGTACTCAAAGAACAATTGAAGAACATTAGGATGACAAAGGCTGAAAGTGTAGTTCATTATCTTGGCAGGGCCAAATAGGTACGTGATGATTTGACTGCTATTGGTGAGGCAGTTGCACCCACAGAGTTAGTCAGGATATTTATAGCGGGACTTCTTAAGTCTTGGGAGGTCTTTGGAGATGCTGTTACCTCTAGGGAGAATCTTCCCAATTGGGTCAAATTTGGGATTATTGTGTGCAACATGAGATACAGACGACTGACAATGGTGGGGTGAAGATAGCAAATGAGGAGGATGTAGCCTTAACAGCAAGGAGGAAGAACAAAGGGAAGGCCAAGAAAGGGGCCTCATCAGATGGGGCTAAGGGAAAGGAGAAGAAGAAGAAGAAGAAGAAAGATACGGATATGTCCAAAGTCAAATGTTGGGCATGTCAGAAGATGGGACACTATGCTGCTATGTGTCCTGAGAGGAAGAACAAGGGGAAGAAGGGTACTGCAGCTTCAACAGAGGTGGAGCAGTTTGCTTCATAGTTTGACTAGGAATTTGCATTTATTACTTCTACATCTAGTAGGAGTACATCATCTGATGTGTGGTACA
The DNA here is from genome assembly GCA_000404065.3 of Pinus taeda. Taxonomy (NCBI): domain Eukaryota; kingdom Viridiplantae; phylum Streptophyta; class Pinopsida; order Pinales; family Pinaceae; genus Pinus; species Pinus taeda. Next base: position 364,996 of record APFE030571544.1, read on the forward strand.
TAGATAGCGGGGCTTCCCACCATATGACAGGTGCACAAGAGTTCTTTTCAAAACTTGCAGAGAGGGCACTTGATATTGAGATTGTACTAGGAGATGACCGCACTGTGAGAGCTGTTGTTGTGGGGACTGTGACCTTTGAGAGGAGGTCTTTGCCTCCTCTGAAGGTCATGGATGTTTTGTATGTTCTGGTGATGAAGAAGAACTTGATTTCAGTGTTTGCTATGGATGAGAAGGGGTTTGACGTCACTTTCTCAGGAGGGTAGTTATTGATGCATCCTAAGGGAGCTTCCATCACTTCGGCCAAAGTGATTGGAGTCCGCTCTGGGAAACTATACAGGTTTAGTTTTCAGTTGGCAAGAGCATTGGTGGGTAGCACATTTGGTAGCACTCACACTAGTACCACCAGTAGTAGAGGCTTGTGCGAGTTATGGCACTGGAGGATGGCGCATATGCATCATGGAGCTTTGAGAGTACCAAGGGAGATCACTACTGGAGTTCCTGATTTCAGTGTCGAGCATTATGAGGTCTACAAAGGGTGTGCTTTGGGCAAGTACACCAAGTTCCCATTCCCAGCGAGCAACAACAAATCTATAGGTATACTAGACTTGATTCATACTGATGTTAGTGGCTGTATATCTCATGTGTCTTTGGGTGGTTATGAGTATTATGTTATATTCATTGATGACTACTCTAGGAGGACTTGGATATATTTCCTGAAGACCAAGGGTGAGGTCTTCAGTTGCTTTAAAGATTTCAAAGCTCTTGTGGAAAAGCAGACATGTAGGAAGATTTGGGTTTTGAGGTCAGACAATGGTGGTGAGTACACCGATGGTGGGTTTTTTGACTTCTGTGCATAGGAGGGGATTAGGAGAGAGTTCACGGTTCCTTACAACCCCCAACAGAATGGGGTGTCTGAAAGGAAGAACAAAGCTATTGTTGGGGCTGCTAGAGCGATGATTCATGATCAGGGGTTGCCTTTGTTTTTGTAGGCTGAGGCCTGCAATACTACTGTTTATCTTCAGAATAGGAGTCCTCACAGAGTATTGGGGAATATGACTCCGGAGGAGGCTTTCACTGGAGAGAAGCCTCATGTGGGACATCTAATTATCTTTAGATGTCTCACATATTCTTATATCCCTAAGGAGCAGAGGACGAAGCTGGAACCCATGGCAGAGAAGGGTATCTTTATGGGTTACATCGAGACTTTGAAGGCCTATCAAATCTTCATTCCTTCTAAACAGAGAGTGGTGATTAGGAGGGATGTGAAGTTCAAGGAGGAGAGGGCCTATCGGAGATCATGTGAGTATGATGAGAGAGAGTCAGACTTCTCCTCAGTAGGGAGGTCGGTATAGGGAGCAAGACCTCATGGTTCTGGATCGATTGGTACGGGAGGTACTTCAATGTCAGTGACATCTGGGGCACCAATATCGTCCACTAGTACAGAGTTCACATGGCACTTCAACTGACATAGGCACAGGTGCCAATACAGGTTCTTCGAGGACAGGTGCTGGTACAGACACACCAGGGTCTGTTGGTAGACCTTCAAGTTCACCAGACTTGGGGGTAGAGGATGAGGTTCCCAATGGGAAAGCTTCTTCAGGGAAGAGGAGGTCCAAGTGGCTTCAAGACACCTTGAAGGAAGCAGAGTCTATTTGTCCTCCGAAGAGGGTGAACAGGAAGAGTGTGCCACTTGAGCGATTTTACAGTTATGTAGCCAAGGCTACCAGCATTATTGACTTTGAGCCTACTAGCTATGAGGAGGCTGCCAGCTAGGAGGTATGGCGAGAGGCTATGGTGGAGGAGTATGCCTCTATCATTAAGAACAATGTCTGGGAAGTGGTGCATAGGCCTGAGGGCAAGTCAGTTGTGACTTCCAGGTGTCTCTACAAGATCAAGCATGCTGCGGATGGCAGCATTGAGAAGTTCGAGGCAAGGTTTGTGGCTAGAGGGTTCTCATAGATAGAGGAGTTGACTATGATGAGACCTTCGCTCCCATAGCTCAGTACACTTCTATTCGGTCCCTTATTTCTATTGCTACATAAATGGGTTGGCAGATCCATTAGATGGATGTGAAGACCACATTTCTGAACGAAGTTATAGAGGAGGAGGTGTATGTTGAGCAGCCACAAGGTTTTGAGGTACTTGGGCGGGAGACCCATGTGTGCTGGTTGAGGCGAGCACTCTACGGACTTAAGCAAGCTCCGAGAGCTTGGTATTCGAGGATTGATACTTACTTGCAACAGATGGGTTTCACGAAGAGTGATGCAAATCCGAACCTATACTACATTGTTGTAGGGGATGATCCACTCATTCTTGTGTTATATGTTGATGACTTGTTCATTATTGGGGTAGAGAGATTGATTAGTGGTTGCAAGGAGGATCTTGCTATGGAGTTCGAGATGAAGGACATTGGGCTGATGCATTATTTTTTGGGGCTTAAGGTGTGGTAGGAGGAGGGACATATCTTTCTGGGGCAGGGGCAATATGCTGTGGATGTGTTGAGCAGATTTCACATGGCAAACTGTAGACCCATGTCTACACCTATGACCACCAACTAGAAGAAGCTTCATGCTTCAGATTCTAGTTTGGTGGATCCCACATTGTATAAACAACTTATTGGGTCCTTGATGTATCTGGTCAACACTAAGCCAAATATATGCTTTGTAGTGAACACACTTAGCTAGTTCATGGTTGGGCCCAGGAAGGTGCACTGGGTAGCTGCAAAGCACATTCTTCACTACGTGCAGGGGACTGTTGATTATGGTCTGGACTATAAGTGGGGAGATGAAGTGAGGTTGGCAGGTTACATAGATTTAGATTGGGCAGGCTGTGCTTCTGACAGGAAAAGCACTTCAGGGTGTTGCTTCGGATTGGGTTCGGCAGTTGTGTTGTGGTTCGGTCGAAAGCAAAAGTCAGTTGCTTTGAGTTCTTCTGAGGCTGAGTATATGGATGCTAGTTAGACTAGTTGTGAGGCCATTTGGCTTTGCAAGTTATTGTATGGCCTATTTGATCAGGAGTTGAGACCGACGGTTATTCATTGTGATAATCAGAGTTGCATTAAACTCATGGAGAATCCAATGTTTCATGACAGGTCAAAACACATTGACATCATATATCATTTCATCAGGGACTATGTTCAGAAGGGGGTAGTGAAGCTGGAGTATATATCAACAGATGAGCAGGTGGCCGATGTTCTCACGAAGTCCTTGCCAAGAGGCAAGCATGTCCATTTTAGGGACATAATGGGTGCAGTGAGAAACACTTTCCTCGGTAAGAGGGAGTGTTGATTTTTAATGTACCTTGGACAAGTGGTTTCCCATGGGTTAGTCTCTACCTAGGGAAGAGTGTCCAAAATAATTATTTTCCTAAGTGTGACTTTATAAAGTGAAATTGACTTTATAAGTGGTAAAGTCAATGTTAAATTATAAAGTGAAAAATGACTTTAGACATAAAGTACAATGTTGGTACTTTATTTAATGGGTGAGTTAAAAAATAGAAAGTGAGAATTAAATGCACATTTATTCTCATCCCTTGATCGAAATGAATCTGAGCTATTAGATCTTAGGGTTGCCCAAAAGTCATTTAGGGAAACAAAAGGGGGAAAAGAAAAGAGAGACTGCATTCATTCTTCATGAGCAGATTGGAGAAAGGAGGCTGAGAGCTGGAGAAAAGTTCTCAAGGAGAAATTTGTTGCAGCAAGCTGAAGGAGTGATTTCTGGGCAAAGATGGGCATACAAATCAAGGCATAGAAGACAACAGAAGGTACAATACGAACAACATTGAATGCTGTGAGTTGCATGCCGTTCGAGAGAAGTTTTTTTTTTTTTTTTTGAAAAAAATCAATACAATCTGTACAACGGTACGGAAAGCAGTACAGTCCGTATGGACTTGGAGTCAGTACAATATAGTTCGTACGGTCGTATCCATATGATACATATTTTCAGTTTCAAGTGGGCACGATTTTCAAGGAGTTTTGGGCTGAAGAGATAAGTTGTATTTTGCTGTTTTGCTTTGTCTGCAAATGTATTTTTCTTGAACTTGAAAGATAAATAAATTTGAAGAACTCTCTAATAGGTTTTCCTTGGAGAAGATTGAAGGGGTTTTGCCCGGGTCTAAGTTGACCAAAAATCTGTGTATTTTTATGTGTGTTGCTGGTCTGGTTATGTCCATATTTATTTTCAGCATGTGTTGACAGTCCCATGTGTTTTAATCTGAAAATTTCATTTCCAGAATTCTATATGTTGAATGTATGTTATGGGAAAGGGCATTTAACTGAATGGGAGTGATAAGGTGAAATTAAAACCGGGTTGGGATTGCAGGAAACTTTTTTTTAGTCATCAAATTTCAACATGGTTTGGCCTCGGATAGTTAATGCTATCAAGGAATGATTATTATGATTAAATAGTTTGCCCCTACGTTATTAATTAAATAGTTGGCCCACGCCCCACCCCCCAGTTATTAATTATTTAGTAGTTCGATCCCCCTTAGTTCTAGTTATTAAATACTTTGGATTGTGTTACCCCTCCTTTGCAAAATTTTTAAGCAGAGCCGGATATGATCAGGTTATTGATGCAAAAGGTGTGATGCTTCTCTGATTGATGGCTAATTGTGATGGCTCACCGTGTCAGGTGATTTTTTAAAATGAAGCGTAGGTTCTATTTTCTGGCTGCCAAGGACTGTGCTTCTGTTTCTCAAGACATCTCAGCAGTTATATGGATCACAGCTTTAGGAATTGGGGAAGGTGGCTCGCGGTGCTTACAAATTCTACTCAAGGCAGGAAGCACTATTCTGACAGCAGAGGAGTCCCCTTGTTGAAACGTCCCTTAAGTTGCACAAAAGTTTGGAGCTAGATGGTTTATATGAATCACAGGATTGCAGCTGTGAAAATGCAGAGAAATTCTTCCCTTTCTGAGAATGAAATCAGATAGACTTGGAGAGAAAATGTCACTAGGTGTAAAGATGAATTAGCTATCGCAAATCTCGATTGGATTGGGAAATATAGGGATTCAAGCCAACTCCTACTCCATCATAAGAGCACCACAGAAATCTCACGGATCCCAAATATTGCAGTTCAAGACATCCAGCAGTTCTTCCACAAGGTGTAAGACTGGCGTCATGGGTGGAAGTGTGTAATGAAGTCATAGTCAATATGTATTGAAAAAAAAACATAATTTCTCGTGGCAAGTAATAATCAACAGCCTACAGAAGGAGCGTTGGTCTATTAGCCAGCATAACAAAGAAGGCAAAAAGGCTCTGTTTAAGGTATTTCACAGGTCGGCAACGGAACACATTTTATCTAGGAACACTAAGGATGCTACAGCCTGCAGCAGTCAGCATGAAAGTCAGAGTTAGTACCAGATTTGAGATTGGATCAAATACTGGTTAATAACTTAAGCATAATTTGTGTATACAAGAGAGAAGATAAGGGCCGCTGCTACAGTGATATTGAAAAGGAGAAATAATTCTAAAATGAAGAGCAATAATACATATCCTTTGCATAATGGCATATCTGAGCCTGGATATTATTTAGAGGGAAAGGGTTGTCACTATTATTGTATTATTATTTATCAAACATAATGCCAGGCTTGCTTTCTATCCTTGGTGAGTTGCTTCAGGACTCCACTGTTCGACCTCAGCAAGAATGGTGATACTTCAAGTAAAAACATCATTGGTTGTTGATTTTAAGTAGGCGTTGCCCAGCAAATAATAGGGCTAACCAATCTTTTTGTTGTGGTGTTGAGAGAGAACACTATATATACACCTATCCAGTATACCTATCTTGAGTTTTTTGTTGGATTTGTTAAGGTACAAGGCTGAGGTAATGTATGAAGCAACGTAAATCTGCATGTCTTTCATTCAGTAAAAGTGTCATTATTCTGCAATTGTTATTGCAGAGTGAGTATCTCTTGGTGAAAGTGCCTTGCATGAAGAACACAAACAAACAGCTGCCTTGGAGAATAAACCTTAATTTAACTCCAGCTTAAGGATGAATATTTAGTTCAGATCTGTTATAGCCTTAAAAACGTGGTAGAATTTCAAAATGGATTGAACAAAAAACTCAGGAATTTTGTTGGCTGCAAAAGCTCGCAGGCACGATGTTCCAAGAGTAATATTCTGGTGCTCAAATACAGTTTCCCTGCCGGAGATAGTCTTGCAAACTGTTCAGAACTCTCAATTATCTCCTTAGGCTTTACATTCTAATAGAGCAAATAGTATTATATTATTATTATTATCCAATTTTAAGGTCACGGCCAAGCCATACACCAAATTGGTGTATGAGACCCCCTTGTTTGTGGGACAAGGGACCCGCCTCCGTGCGATTTGACTGCTAAGTCTACGAAGGCATACATACTCTATCCCCCTCTAGTTTTTGAACCTGGGACCTCTTAGGAGGAAACACATGCTCTTAACCATTAGGCCCTCTCAAGTTGTATACGACTCTCCAGCAACAACACTCGGGATTTACCCCCGATTAGCAATGAGTATTGCGATGCCAAGCGCAAAATTATCCAGGTGGGCATCTATGTATGCCACAAAAGCCCTTTTATCAGGGGGTGTTCAAGTTAGCCATGTATCTGTGAGGTTTCTTTTTCTATTGAGTCGTGGGTCCAAGAGGTCCGTATCTCCTCAAAAGTTAGTTGTGGCACATTTCGAGTAGGGTCGAGTTTCACAGCTAGAGACTTGGCTCCCCCCCCACCAAGCTGTTGAGCCAATGAGTTTTGACCTTTTCTTTACGTGATCAAGTGGAGGATTGGGACCGGTTGCAAAGTCACGTTGGGTTCATATGAGGACCGATCTGCTTGTGTGGGGGTCCATTACTTTTTAGTGTACATGGGGCAAAGTAACTTTTTATTATTATTTAAAGCTTATGTAATATATTTTTGTTTTAGAAATTAGACTAGGTCTAAGAAGCTTTTCTGGAAAAAATTATTTTATTGTGATGGATGTTCCTTATCTCCTCTATTTAAAGGGTGGACTCCCTCATTTGTAATTATAGTTGGATAGTTGGAGAATTCCTCTCTTGTGCGTTTCATGAAAATTTTCTTGGTGCCATTGGGGTTTCGGGTTTATTATTTGATGCATATTCCAATTTAGTAGGCTTTTCTTTCTTGGTTCTGTCTACAACATTTTAAAGGGGTTTAAATTGTAAATGGTTTAGGGCCACCACAAGGTGCAGGAGATCAATTGATTGAGGAACAGCGGTCACGTGCAAGAGGGTGCCAAAGACACAAGTCTTTATGTACCCTTTGTTTGTGTGAAGTAGTCATTGAGCCTCTTTGTAGGCAAATCCTCAAGGGGGTTCCTTGAGTAAATGCCTGACTTATTTTATGCCATAGTCAATTATCGAGTTGAGGGCAATCCATTGAGGAATCCTCTCTAGTGGGTTCTCTACCTTGCAGTGTATCTTGATTGGTCGAAAAACTACTCATTCTTTAGATACTAATTTCTCCTCCCAGATCTGTTATTTCGGCTAATTGATTTAAGGAGGGTCATTATTTTTGATATCCTCTCATCCTTAACATTTCTTTGACTCCATCACTCTTGAATTTGTCTTTGCATCCCTCCATTACCACTATTTCTTTTTTATTTCAAAAAACCCAATTCATTCACTGGGGTTACTTGTGATATCATCTTCCTCCCTTATTGTTTATGCCCTAGTGAGCTTGAAGGGAGAGATACACTCGAAGTCAGAGGAGAGCCAACCTAAAGAGGCAAGGTAGCTCATTGAGGTGATAGTGGATGACCTATCGAGGTTTAACCCAAATTGTATGGTGTGGGTTTACTTGTGATATCATCTTGCTCCTTATTGTTTATGCCTTAGTGAGCTTGAAGGGAGATACCCTCAAAGTTAGAGGAGAGCTAGCCTAAAGAGGCAAGCTAGCTCATTTAGGTGATAGTGGATGACCTATTGAGGTTTAACTCAGATTGTATGGTGTGGGTTGGAACTTTCATCATTTTAATGTACCATTTGAGTGGTAATAGTTTGAATTGATATCTAATACATTAATTATTTTATCCTGTAGCTTTTAAGATGCGGAAACATTGTTGATCTCGAGTATAACTATTACATATAACAAATATATTTAAGTAATATATTATAAAATTTATAATTTTTGTATAAATTTAAAAATTATAAAAAAATATATTTATATTGTTTGTACTTGCCGTTTCCTTGCTGCATTTGGATGTTGCATTTTTAAAAGATTGGCACATCCAAATCTTGGTAACTTAGTTCCAATGCTTTTTAGTTTCCTTCTCTTTTTTTCTTGTCTCTTGGTTTTTTTCTCTAAGTTTGCTTCTCATGGACATTTTTTCTAGTCTTGTTTTTCCCCTTGTTTTGCATATTACATAGTTATTTGTGCACTTCATCCTCCATTTTGTTACTATGTTTCCATGTACTTCAAGCTTGTTCCCTTTTGTGCCACACTTGCATCCTCTTATCAATGTCATGTTGTAGCTCTATAATCAATAACTATTCTCTGTTCCTTGCATTTTGTTTCCAAGGAAAACCTTACAAGAAACCAAAGGGATGCTTCCCCTCATTTGTGGATGCTATCCTCAATGAACACGTTGGGGTAGACTAGTGTGCATAACCTATGGGATTCAAATTGGGCACTTGTTGGCACAAAATTAGCCAAATACCAACAACATTAGTGACAAAAAGTTGCGTAACTAGTTGGGCTTCTCTATTGCTTGCATGCATGATAGGGACTAAACTTTGAAGTTTCCCCTTATGAAGAAAAAATGAAAAAGAACCAAAATATTGTCGTTTTTGTTTTTAACCTCATTCCAATAGGTCCCCAATCATAGCATGGGGAGATGAAGAAAAATCATAAAAAATGAAAGGTGTGGGCATGCCCACTGAGATACAACATAGTTGAAATATATAGGAGAGTGCGTATGAGATGACCCAACTTAGATACAAGTGAATCGGTATATGAAGACCCAACCATCATCATAGACTTGCTCAACTCTTGAGGAAATGCCACCACTAAACTACTCATCATCTAGAAAACACATTGTATAGATCTAGCCATTTGATAAGTACTGAGAAGAGGCATAAGTACAATAGAGAAAAATAAGTGGGCATATGTATCTCAACATAGGGTTAACCATAGCCGGAGGAAGAGAGAGTGGGTTTGTGATGAGCTGACCATCATAGAATTGCTCAACTCCTAAATAAATGCCTCTAGTTAATTGTTGATCATCTAGGGTAATATGATCCCAATATGTCCATTTGATAAGGGAGTGTTGTAAAGAGACATAAATAAAAGAGTTTAGGGATAAAAGTGAGTGGGCATACACAATTAATTGTACTGTTAGTCATAGCTAGAAGAAAAGAGATTGGGATTGTGATGATTCGACTCATTACGAAAGCGGACCCGATTCGACTCATTACGAAAGCGGACCCAATAATCTAGTGAAAGAATGCTACCATCAGATTGCTCATCAAATACCCATTCGATAGAAATGTTGTAAGGAACATTCTGAATAGAAGCGACAAGACTCAACCTTGAGATGCTCATCCCCTAGAGGGAAGTGATCACTAAATTGCTTGCTTGCTAGAAATAACTATTTTTGATGTGCTCATTCCATGTAGGGAAGTGATCCCTGCATTGCTTGTCTACTGGAAATAACTATTCTTGACTTGCTTATCTTGTACAAGGAAATGACCGCTTAATTTCTTGTTTGTTGGTGATAATTGTTAAATATTGCAGCTCGAATAGGTGTTCTAACCTTGAGAGGAGTCACTAAGTCTAGGAACACAGAAATTAATTATCTTTAAGCCCATGTAATTTTCTTAAGTTTCACCTAGGGAAAATGTCTTAATTAAGTCAATTAGTGATTTTTAAATATTTCGTAAGTTAAAACTTAAGAAAAGTGGATAATTAATTGACATTATTTGAGATAAGATTGATTTATCTCTAGAAGCTTCAAGAAAGTTTCTAAGTTGATATTAGCCATTGATTGGACCAATTTAACTTTTAATCTTGGCCATTCATTTGTGAATGAGAGATTATAAAGGGAATTGATGGGCAACATTGGAGATCATTTGAGTTGGGTAAGTTTTCAATGAGACACCAAGAGGGTTTCAGTAGCAGTGATTGGAAAGAATTTTTCCGGACTTTATTCTTCATCCGAGAGACTTCCAACTTTTGAGTTTCATAGGGAGGCATTGCAAGAGGTAAAATTTATTTTGTAGGATGCCAAATTTTCCAGTAAGGGCTGTGAGTTCCAGGAGGAGCTTGATTTTCCAGAGAGAGGCCAAATTGCTAGAGGAGATCAAATTCTTCTAGGCCGCATGTGTGGGCCAAAAGTGAGCCATACAGGAGGGCCGAATTAATTTGCAGAAGTGAAGATCAATTTTTGCTGGAGCTTTGCCAAAATCAGGTAAACAATTTATATAATTCCCAATTAACAGATTTGCTGAAGATAATAATAAAACCCTCAGATTGAAGACTGGTTTTCCCCACATTGGGGTTTTTCTAGGGACATTTGTCCAAATGTATTTGTGTGTTTGGTTTCTCGTGTATTCTGCTGCAATTTTATTTGGTTAATGGTGCTATTTATGTTTTTATTCATTACTTTAGCTGATAAACTAATTTGTTGTGTATAAATAATCATAATAATTCATTGGGTTAATAGCACCTTTTGGGTAGCAGAAATTTCACATGATATTGAGCACTGAAGCGTTGAAGTTATTGTTTATCTGAGTGCGAGGGTTTTGAAAGAGAGATCAAAGGTTTTCACACATGTCAATTTTCAGATCTCTTTAGTTCTATGGGGGTTTATTGCTCGAGGGTTTCAGAGATGGCTTAGTTGGTTTGAGGGATCAAGATAGACTTGATGGTGCATCAAACTTTTGTATCTGGAAAGCCATGATACTTGTGTTTCTAGAGGAGCATGGACTGAAGGAATATGAAATGTCTGTTGTTGCTGCATCGACAAATCCAATGAAGTTAGTGACCTACCACAAAGAGGATGCCAAAGATAGGTGTATTATCTAAGATGGGGTCAAAGATCATATTGTTCCCCATATTGCAGAATTGGATACATTGAAGAAGATGTGGGATGCCATCCTGAATATGTGCCAAAGTGCAACTATGAACAAGAAATTGATCCTTAGAGAGAAGCTACGAAATACCAGACAGAACAAGGGAGAAGGTGTTGTTAGTTATCTCACTAGGGTCAAACAAGTCAAAGACGAGTTAGCAGTTGTTGGAGAGAAAATAGATGATGATGAGCTTGTGAGAATTGCATTGAAGGGATTCTCAAAGTAGTGGGCCAAGTGATTAATGGACAACAAGACCTACTTGGCTGGAATCGTCTTTGGAGCGATTTCACTCAGGAAGAGCTTAGGTTGAGCCTTGTCAGTGGAGGCAATAGTAAAGGCCAGAATGGTGAGGATGACGAGCAAACCCAAGAAAGGCTCAAGCAAAGGGTCTAACTCCAAGGGAGAGAAGAAAAAGAAGGATACGAGTAAAATTAAGTGTTATGGATATCATCAACAGGGACACTATGTCAGCCAATGTTTGAACAGAAAGAAGGGTGAAAAGAAGAAGAAGCAATAGACAACAACTTTAGCAGACATTAATGAACTGTCTTCAAGAATCGAGGATGAGTTCGCTCTCATAACTTTCTTGTCTGGCTTGACCACCACAAAATTCTGGTACATTGATAGTGGGGCATCATGTCACATGACAGGAGCTAGAGAGTATTTCTCTAGCTACAAAGCAAAGGAGATAGGATTGTAGATACAAATGGGAAACAAGTCCAAGTATACTCCAGTTGGGAGAGGGATAGTGACATTTTAGAGGGAGTCAGGTAAGAATATCCAGATTATAGATGTGTTGCATGTGCCAGGTATGCGAATGGATTTGATTTCAGTTTCTGCTCTTCAGGATAAGGGGTATGATGTATACTTTCGAGGACAGAAGGTGAATCTGAAACACTAGGATGGGAAGTTGGCAAAAGAAATTGGAGTGAGAAGCAACAAGTTGTAGTTAGAAGCTCCAATGGCATGGGTAGCAACAATAGTAGCAGAGATATGGGAGAGCTGTGACATAGGAGGATGGGTCATATCCATCATGGAGCGCCACGTGAGCCTTCACGGTTTGAGATATGACAGTTTGAAGTTGAAGACCCAATTTGTGGCTTAAAGCCCCAAAAGGAGATGACGTGGTAACACATTATTGGAAGTAGGATGTTTTGTTGAAGGAGTTAGCATTTAACGATTGGTGCCAAAAGGAGACTCATTAACCATGGTCCAATATCTTGAAGGGAAATTTAAATTTAAATATATTGTGGTCCAAAATATTGGAGAGAAATTAAAAGATTATCATGGTCCAAAAATGAGAGGGAAAAATTTTGAATTTTAAAATTTTAATTCCCTCCTTTTGTCTAAGTTGTTGATTTCTGGTAGCATTAGATGTGCTCTAAGTCTCAAATTTTGCAGGGAGGCTTAGACACATGCATTCTCCAATACCCAGAAATCGTTTTGGGAAATTCCACCCGGAGACAGTTCTATTAAAGTAATTAATTATTTTTAGTGGGTCCCTAAGTCTAAACTTAGGAAATTAAAATAATTAATGGGTATTAATCTAATATGTGGGTGAAACTTCTAGAAGAAGGCGGAGATCAAGTCAATATAATCCTAGCCATTTATTAGAATCTAATTTGGGTTGTTGATTAATCAACGAGAGGATTATAAGAGATGGGTTGATGGGTACTTGGAGAACACATCGAGTGAAGAACAAAAGATCGATTTTTTGAAGTAGAGTAGCTGTCGGAAAGAATTTCGAAGTGTTCTTTTGCACTTTGCAGTGAGGGGAAGAGATAGGATCCAGAAGGGGGAAGTTTTCTTGGGATGGAGAGTACAGGGCAGAGAGGGTATAATGACGTCCAGAGAGAGGCTAACGCTAGCCCATGCAGAGCCTAGAGGGAGATCGAATTCCTGCTGAGGAAATCGAGTTTCAGAAGCCGGGAGCCGGGGTGTGAGATCGGGAGGTTGAAAATCGAAGCTTCTTGGCAGCTGAGGATCCAGAGAAAGAGCAACGTAGTCCCCAGCAGAGGTGACACAGAGACTGTGTAGGGTTGACGCAAATCTACGCAAAAGCTAATATAGAAGGGACACAGAGCCTCCTTGCAGCGAGATCATGGTCAAATTCTTCCAGTGACAGGGTGAGATCATCTCACTAATTGTTTTGTCTAGTTTCTCTCTGTATCGGATAACCAGTTGGGCTTCCAACAAATTGTACTCAGATTTACCACTGCATAATAAGAACCCTCAGAGCTGCTGAACTGGTTTTCCCGCATTGGGTTTTTCCGGGGACTTTTGTCCAAAAATAACGGTGTCAATGTGTTGTATCTATTTCCTGTTTAGTTTCTTGTTTCCGCATATAATTTAATTAAGTGAAGGCTGCAATTGTATTTACTTCGATATTTACAATACAACACCGTAAATAACTTGCATGGATTAAACAAGTAGGAGAAGTAACATCAGTTTACTGTAGTAGGGATTCCGGGTTTAGGAATTTTCACATGGTATCAGAGGGGCAGGTGAGTAAGAAGAACAGAGCCGAAAGACCCAGCGCTGAAGGAAGAAGGGAATTCGAAATTCCTACAAAGGCAACAATTCGAATCCCCAGAGGGTTTGCACAGTTCAGGCTAGGAGGGCTAGATTTTCGTGGTAAATATCTCTCTAAGTGAGTCAACAGAGGTAATATTTCAAGAGCGAAATTTGTTAGCGGCAAAGGGAGCAACACAATAGAAGCTTCAACGAAGAGGGTTTTTATTTTTTTGGTGGGATGCAGTTTTCTGTAGGGAGTTGTTGCTGAAAGACGTCAGAGGGAAGAGAGAGACATGGTCGAGGGAATTCTTCCTCAGAGGACTTCCAGCGAAGGAGTTCGAATTCTCACTAGCTGAGTGACAACGGAGAGGGGCAGATCTACAAGCTCCAAAAGGGAGTGTGTAGGCCAATCTAGTGCTGCGCAGAGGAGAGAGGAGGTAATTCGACATTTTTGCTGAGATGGCCACGGATGGGCAGAATCCATGGAAGAGCAACAAATTAGATCCAGTTGCTGCAAATTTCTCACATGGATCAGTATCCTTGCTATAGGAGCCCAACATAATCAGTAGCAGGAGGATCACAATGTCAGCAGATGCAGTTAGTCATTCAAATGATAGTTGCATAACTAGTTGCAGCCAGTTTTCGGAAGGTAGTTGCAGTGACATAGGTAGTGTGAATTGCCCAGTTGCAGCATGCAGGTGTAGTTCCATCCAGGAGATTCCCAGCGCAGAGCTTCGCAGTCCAGTTTTCAGTGCAGGAGGACTGTGTGAGTTGCTAGGAGGGAGTAGAGAGATTTCCCATAAGGAGATCGAGACTCAGATAAAGTCTAGTTTCAAAGGGAGCAACCCTATGGAGGCTAGTACTTCTAGATTTGGGAGATCAGCCTCGTTATGCAGTAGTTGCAGCAGCAGTACAGAAGCATCAACAGAGCAGTAGCAGCCACAATATGAGTATATCATATTTTGCCATGTTGGCAGCCATACTTCCAGGGGTGAGGTGGGGCGATATGGAGTTGTAGCCCCAGAGAGCTACAAATTGGGCAAGACCCTTGAGGAGCTCTCGAATCAATTCCTTGCTACGGGAGCCTAGATCAAAAGTAGCAGGATGGGCTAGTGTCAGTTGGTGCAAAGGAGTGCAGGAGTGACAATTATAGTGGCTAGTAGTGCCAGAGACTTAGCAGTGCAGAGCAGAGTTAACAATAGTGCAAATGGCATAGAGCAGAGGCTAGCAGCAGCACAGAGGCTTCAGAGGGTCAGTGTACGCCGTAGAGACTAGCAACAGTCAAACTCTAGCAACGAGATGCATCATATTGAACACCAGTTCAATAATTTGGGATTCTTTTCCATTGTTGATGTAGTAGCAACAACAGTTGGAGAAGGTTGCAGTGCAGATGTAGTTGGCAGTGGCAGTGCCAACAGCAACACGGATGCAGAATTAAGAGGGAGTTGCAATGTTGACAGTGGCAGGGTCAACATCAGTACACATGCAACATTTGCGTAGAAGTTGGTGGACAGGATGTCAGACATCAACAACGCAGAAGGATATGTTACAGAACATGGTGATGCTTCAACAAGTTGCATTGCTGGAGCACATTCTTCGCTAAGAGGGAGTGTTGATTTTTGGTAGCATCGGATGTGCTTTAAGTCTCAAAGTTTGCAGGGAGGCTTAGACACATGCATTCTCCAATACCCAAAAATCGTTTTGGGAATTTCCATCGGGAGACAGTTTTATTAAAATAATTACTTATTTTTAATGGGTCCCTAAGTCTTAACTTAGGAAATTGAAATAATTAATGGGTATTGATCTCAACTGTGAGTGAAACTTCTAGAAGAAGCCAGAGATCAAGTCAATATGATCCTATCCATTGATAAGAATCTAATATGGACCGTTGATTGATCAATGAGAGGATTATAAGAGAAGGCTTGATGGGCACTTGGAGAACACATCGAGTGAGGATCAGAAGATCGATTTTCTGAAGCAGAGCAGCTGCCGGAAAGGATTTCGAAGTGATATTTTGCAGTGAGGGTTAGAGATAGTATCCGGAAGAGGGAAGTTTTCCTGGGCCAGAGAGTACAAGGCAGAGAAGGCATAACAACGTCTAGAGAGAGGCTGACGCTGGCTGACACAGAGTTGACGCAATGGCAGCGCAGAGCCTAGAGGGAGATCAAATTCCTGCTGAGGAAATCGAGATTCAGAAGCTAGGAGCTGGGGTGTGAGACTGGGAGGCTGAAAATCGAAGTTTCTAGGTAGTAGAGGATCTAGAGGAAGAACAACGCAGTCCCTAGCAGAGCTAATGCAGAGACTGCGTAGGGTTGACACGGATCTGTGCAGAAGCTGACACAGAAGGGACGCAGAGCCTCCTTCCAGCGAGATCAGGGTCAGATTCTTCCAGTGACAAGGGGAGATCATCTCACCAATTGTTTTGTTCAGTTTCTCTCTGTATCAGATAGTCGGTTGGGCTTCCAACGAATTGTACTCAGATTTACTACTGCATAATAATAAAAACCCTCAGAGTTGCTGCACCAGTTTTCTCGCATTGGGTTTTTATGGGGACATTTGTCCAAAAATAACGATGTCATTGTGTTGTATCTATTTCTTGTTTCCACATATAATTTAACTAAGTGAAGGCTGCAGTTGTATTTATTTCAATATTTACAGTAGAACACCGTAAATAACTTGCATGGATTAAACAAGTAGGAGAAGTAACATCAGTTTACTATAGTAGGGATTTCGGGTTTAGGAATTTTCACATAATTCGCCCACCATAAAGGCCTAATCTTCACTATAAATACAGGGGATCGATCTCATTGAAGCCATGAAGTAATTCACATCTCATTCTGTGTAATTTTTGGATTTGAGGAGCATTGAATATTTGAGGGTTTTGTGGGTTTCTCTATTGGGATTCATTGGAGCCTAATCTTTTCTATAAATACAGGGGATTGATCTCATTGAAGCCATGAAGTAATTCACATCTCATTCTCAATAATTTTCGGATTTGAGGAGCAGTCATGAATGTTTGAGGGTTTCGTGGGTTTCTTTATTGGGATACTTTGGTCTATAAGTCTTTACTAATTGTATGAGGGATTCATTGTTTTTGTGTGTGCTTTTCTTGCAAGTGATCTGAAGTATTTGCTCCATATGTAACCTATTACCGCTCAATCTAGCAGGGGTCCTAGGAGGGGTTCTTATAGAGCAACTCCTAGGTCAAGTGGCAATAATGGAGCAATAACCCACTGTCACCTCCGCTAAATCTCCATGCTCTTTATGGACTTTAACTGATGGGAGGAGTCCTAGTATGAGGGAAATCAGTAAGAATGATATGTCAATGATATGAAGGTAGTGATTTCAAGAGCTTATTTGAAGGAGAGACTCGGATGATAAGGGTTGCTTACTTTAGAAGCAAGATGTGTGGCTCTCCAAGAGGGGCTAAAGGAAAACCTAGACCTAGGGTTGAGGGTATTTCTTGATATAAAGTGCCCTAGACCTAAGAATCCTAAGAGAATAGGGTTCTCTAAGTAATCCTTGTGAAATTGGAGTGACAAGGTTGTGGGACCACAAAGAAACCCTAGTAGACGCAAACGAGGTCAAGGATTTAGGGTGAAACTTCAAACAAAAGGTCTTGACCAAGTGAGGGAGAAGAAAAGGATCAAAGAGATTAGATTTGACTTGATATTTAAATGCAAGGATCCTTAATGAAGTTGCTAACCAAAGGAAAACTAGGGAGAATGGTACTTGAGCTAGGGCTTGGCAAAACTTGAGATTCAACTGTTGGAATGATCCGTAAACTGTAGTGGATATTCCATTGGTTAGTTCGTCTCAACAAATCTGATATTAATATATTAAGAATACTGAAATTTTACACTATCATAGTTTATTAAACTTTAAAATTTGTGGATTTAACTGTAATTAGTGCATGCATGCGAATATAAATTATGCAGAAAAGTAGGTAACGACAAAATAAGCTCACACACATATAAGACACAAGATATGCTCTATGGGAAACCCTTTCGGGAGAAAAACCTAGCTGGAAGGTGAGGCCGCTTCGCTCTCTTTCTCTGTCTGGAAATATGGCTACAGGTACAAAGAAGTAATGCATGTGGCCCATTGGCTGCTATAGAGCACAAATCCTCTCTGTGTGCTCTACCTGCTATCTCTCCTAGCTATCTTTGCTCAACTATGGAACAAAATGCTCTCGAAAGAATTGAATGCCTCTTCCTCCTAGTGGCCCAGTTATAACACAACCCGATAGTCTACTAATGGTTAAGTTTGACTACATCAACTCTTAACTAAAGTTACAAAATAGACTCTTCTAGAGTCTTTTACATAACAAACACATGGCTAGCCCCTTTTCCATGAATAGTGGGGACTGACGTGACATCTTCCCGAACTATAGGTGTGAAAACAGAGAGGTCAACTTCTAAGTGCCATAACTTTTGCATACAGACTTCGATTGACGCGCTTCTTGCGCGGTTGGAAAGGTCTCTGTGTGTAGAATAACTTGAAAAAGTTTTGTGCCAAAGCGGTAACATTTTACCCCCAAAAAATGTCATTTAATGCCTCAAAACACTCCCAAAAGGTTTCAGACCCCGTTTTGCCAAACTGGGTCCTGTCGATAATAACGGTCCTGTGAGCTGATTCCTCCACTTTTTCCACTCCAAATGCATTGAGATGGATGAAAAAAATATAATGATCCAATTCGGATCACACCTCCCCATTTTGGGAGGCTTTTGGTCCCCAAAAGATTTTATTGAATGAGGTGAGGAAATTTTTACTCCACCTCTCTGGTGTAACATTTAGCTTTCCCTAGAAGTTCTCCCTTCAACCCAATCTACCAAAGGTCATGCTGCCCCTGTCTTGTAGTTCTGGACCTCTTCTGCAAAACTATATCTTCTGTCAACTTTGCTTGAGCGTCTGGTGCCAAATCCTCCACAGAACATAGGACTTGATCCTCTTCTTGTTCTAGCATGGAAGGCTCATAGAGTTTCAAATTCTCTACATTCACAACTAAGTAAATGCGCATATATGGTGGTAAACTGAGTCGATAGGCATTATCACCCACCTTTTCCAGTATCTCAAAGGGACCATACCTTAGAGCTTTGATTTTCTTACTAGGCCCCTGTAGCCTCTCCTTGTTCAACTGTAGCTATACTTTGTGTCCCACCTTGAATGATTTCTTTGTTCTGTGCTGATCATGCCTGGCCTTATACTTCTCCCGCGTCTTCTGCAGTGTTTCCTATACTTGTATATGGATCTGCCTGATCTTCTCTATAAATTTTTCAGCCCTCAAAGCATCTCCTGTAAGATCTTCCCTCACTTCTCCTTGTTGCCCATATGCAATATCCAAAGGTGAAGGTGGAAAATATCCAAAACAAGTCTCAAATGGGGACTTTCCTTTAGAAGTGTGGACTGCTCTATTATAAGAATGTTGTATATATACCAGGCTTTCATCCTAGGTCTTTAGATGCTTCTGGTTGTATACCCTTAGAAGCTGCACCAAAGACCTGTTGACTACTTCTGTTTACCCATCTGTCTGTGGATGGAATGCTGTAGATCTCTTCAACTTTGTGTCCATCTTCTCCCACAATGTAGTCCAAAATGCATTAGAAATCTTGTGTCCCAGTCTGAAATGATGCCCCTTGGTATCCCAAAGTGCACCCAGACTTGTCCAAAGAACAAGTTTGCTGCTTCTTGTCCGCTGATGGTCTTTTTATAGGGCATCAAAAAACACATCTTGTTGAACTTGTCAACTACCATGAACAGGTAGTGATGTCCCTTCCTAGTTGTCGGTAAACCTCCCACAAAGTCCATGGAAATGCTTTCCCAAGAACGAGTAGGTACATGTAAGGGATGATATAAACCTTATTTCTTGTTGCTAGGCTTGCTGGTACAACAAAGCATGCATCCTTTTATGAACCTAGCTACCTGCTTTTGCATCTTGGGCCAATACATATACCTTTGCAAGTTAGCCACGATCTTCCCTACACCAAAGTGCGCTGAAACCTTGGAGGTGTGATCCTCTCTAATTAGCTGCAAACACTCACCTTTAGGAACACATAGCTTATCTAGCCTATAGAGTAACCCATCATGGAGATGGCAGTGAATGGTGCTGTCGCCATCGTGCACATGATGATGACTCTGCAACTACTGATACACCTTCGTGAAGTCCTCATCTTCTAAATATGCCTCTTTGTATGCATCATGGTTGAATGGATCCATGTGCATAAGAGTCCCCAAAGCTGTAATCTCTGATGTGGGTGGCCTTGAAAGCATATCGGCCAACTTGTTTGTGTTGCCCTTCTTATACTTGATCACCAAATGAAACTGTTGTAGAAACCCCATCCACTTTTAATGTTTGGTCTGTTATAGCTTACTCTGGGCTTGCAAGTACTGTAACAACTGGTGATCTATGTGGATTACTGTCTCCTTTCCCATCAGATCATGCTTCCACTTCTTCACAACTTGCACCTTGGGATAGAGATCCTTATTGTCGGTAGGGTAGTTAAGAATTGCCCCATGAAATACTTTAGAATGGTAGCAAACAGGCCTTCCTCCTTGCATCAAGACAACTCCTATAGCATACCCACTCGCATCTGTCTGCACTAAAAAGGGTCGTTCCAAGTTTGGTAATGCCAAAACTGGTGCTTGATTGATCTTCTTCTTTAACTCCTCGAAAGCCTTCTGCTGACCTTTTCCTCATTGGAAACTCTTGCCACTTGTTGTTATGGTGTGGAGCGGTGCTGCTACCGTTGAAAATGAGGCTATGAATTTCCTCAGGTATTGTGCTGCCCCAATGAAACTCTTGACCTCAGAAACATTAGTAGGCACCGACCATTTCATGATGGCCTCCATCTTGGAAGGACCTATCTTCAACTCTCCTCCACCGATCACATACCCCAAATGCACCAAAGTCTGCTGTGCAAACTCACACTTCTTGAGATTTGCTAGCAATTGGTGCTTCTTCAATGTTTCCAACACCTGTGTCAAATGTGAAATATGCTCCTCCTAGGTAGCACTATATACTAGTATATCATCTAGATAGAAAACAACAAATGAATCTATAAAAGGGCCCAATATATCATTCATTAATCGCATAAACGTATTTGGTGCATTACATAGGCCAAATGGCATAACTAACCACTTATACAAACCTTGCCTGGTTTTGAAGGCGATCTTCCATGTATCTTCTTCTTTGACTCGAACCTAGTGATATCCAGACTTCAAGTCCAACTTGGTGAAATACTTTGCTTGCTACAACTGATCTAGTAGATCGTCTATCCTGGGCAGGGGGTATCTATTCTTGAGCATGATTTTATTCAACGTCCTGTAATCTATACACATTTGCCAAGTCCCATCTTTCTTTGGCACAATGATGATGGGTGACCCACATGGTGATATACTCAGTCAAATGACACCCTGTTCCAACAGTTGCTACAACTGTTCTTCACCTCACTTGTTTCTGTAACAGAATGCCTGTACAACCCAATATTTGGCAATGGGGAGTTTGGCAATAGTTGGATCTCGTGCTCCACTTCTCTCTTAGGTGGTAACCCTTTATGTTGTCGGAACACATCCTTGTATGCTTGTAACAACTCCTCCAATTTTTGTTTTTGTTTCTTAGTACACCCGTCTAGGGATGCCTTGCCTCTTATTGACTCCTCTTCAGATTGACTCTCTTAAAAACAACAAAACATACTTCTTGCTGGAACTGATCAATTTCTTGGCTTGGTTGGCACTTAGTAGTGAAATTCTTGACTTGCCTTTGTGCACGTTGATGATGAACGGTTTTCCATCCTTAATGAGCTGGTACTGGTTAGCTCTTTTCATGAATATTGCATCACACATGTACATGTATGGACTCCCAAACACGACTCCACACACATCAAGGGGAACCACATCCAGATCTACTTCATCAATAAAATCAATACTGATAACAAATCTAATTTTGCACTATTTTGTTACCTTCAACATTGCATCCTTATTTAGCCATCCCAATGGATATGGGTTTGCATCCTTATTTACCCATCCCATTGACTATGTTTGTTTTCCCATCTGTCTCTGGATGAAATGTTGTAGACCTCTTCAACTTTGTGTCCATCTTCTCCCTCAATGTAGTCCAAAATGCATTGAGACGTTTAATGCCCCTATCTGAAACAATGCTTCTTGGTATCCCAATGAGCACCCATATATGTCCAATGTTGTTTCTTGCTTGTTGATGATCTTTTTATAGGACATGAGAAAGCACATCTTGCTAAAGTTGTCAACTACCATGGATATGTAATCATGTCCCTTCCTAATTGTTGGTAAACCTCTGATAAAGTTCATAGAAATTCTTTCCCAAGGATGAGTGGGTACAGGGAAGGGATGGTATAGACTTTGTTTCTTGTTACTAGGCTTGCTAGTACATCAAAGCATACATTCTCTTATGAACCTAGCTACATCTTGCATTCTAGACCAATACACATACCTCTGCAAATTGGCAACTATATTCTCTACACCAAAATTCCCTACAACCTTGGAGGTGTGAGCCTCTGTGAGCTGTGATTAGTTGCAGTCACTCACCTTTAGGAATGCATAGCCTATCCAATCTGTAGAGCAACTCATTTTGGAGATGATAGTCAACTGTGCTATCTCCATTGTCTGCATGAATTTGGCTCTACAACTATTGAAACACCTCCTTGAAGTCCTCATCCTCTATATATGCCTCTCTGTATGCATCATGGGTGATAGGCTTTATGTGCATGAGACTTTCCAAAACTATAATTTTTGATGTGGGTAGCTTTGAAAACATCTCAGCCAACTTGTTTGTGTTGCCCTTGTTGTATTTGATCACTACATGAGATTGCTGTAAAAACCCCATCCACTTGTAATATATGGTTTGTTGTAACTTACTCTGGGCTTGTAAGTATTGTAGTGGCTAGTGATCTATGTCGATGACTGTCTCTTTTTCCATCAAATAGTGTTCCCATTTTTAGATAGCTTGTACTAGGGCATAGAGCTCCTTGTCATAGGTAGGGCAGTTGAGAACCGCCCCATAAAACACTTCAGAATGGTAGCATACAAGCCTTCCTCCTTGTATCAAGACCACTCCTGTAGCAGACCCTCGCTTCTATCTCCAATTCAAAGGGCTGCTGCAAGTTTGGTAATGCAATGGGCACAGCTAGATCCTTCATATTTGTAAAGTCTTCATTGAATGTTTAACCAAAGAGTCCATTGAGATTCAGTGATCAGTCCTCATGGCTACAGCTTTTCCACTGGCATCCCTTGTTCATCTTCTTGACAAAGCTGCCGAATTTGCTTCCCAAAAAGGGATATCTAGAACTTACAGGAAACACGGTTAGTTGGTTCATTTTACCTAATTACAGAACATTGTAATAATGACCTTTTAGAATTGCTTGCTTCTTGAATTGCCATTGCAACTTGGAATGAGTGCTAGTTTGTTAACCCTGGAAGTCTACCTGGGCAAATCTAAAGGAATATAAGTTATCAATTTGTTCTCAAAGTTACTGTAGTTTACCATGTATAATGTCAAAGTCTTGGTAGACCAACAACCTGATTTATAAGAAGACAACTATGAGAATAAAACTGAATGTTAGTTGCTTGAAGCTTCTGATGCCATAATTTAGAGTGACATTCGGGATGATCAAGCCAGAACCAAAAATATACAGGATTTGAAAATGAATGGAATCATCTTAAGACTAGCATAATCAAATTTCATGGAAATATCATCATTCAACTTGCTCAATATGTCAATTCCTTAGAATGCCAAAGAGGTCCATGTGTGCATTCCAATATGGAGAATTTTTTCTGCAGTCTGATTCTTTACAGATTATAGCTTGTACGTGTCAAAGAGGAAAAGATGGAGCTTCCAAATGCATAAATGTGCTAGAAATATTCAGCCTATTTTCAGGATCCAATACAGAGAAAACTTGTGGAGGGGTTACCCTGTCTTCTTCTTTGACACAAAATAAATACAGATTGAAAAGAAGCAGTTCATTATTTGGTTACATGACTTTCTAATTTCAGTCTAATTTATTACATATTCATATGTTGCATTATTCCCAGTTGTAACTTGTCACCATTCATGGAACTCCTTAATGCCCCTTAAACACAGCTGAAAATATAGAATTTCACTCATAACGAAAAAACACAGTAAATAAGAGAATTGGACCAAGTTATCACAGTGTTCTCAACCAAGGTTGACATTAAATTCTTTAGTAACTGCATAACATACATTTCCTAATTGAGTGCCCAAACAATGCAAAAAGGGACCCAAATGCTCTCATCAGTTACTGCATTTCCCTCAGTGACTTTTGCTCATGTGTCCTTCCAATGGTTGATTTATCCAACAGAGGGAATTTGGCCTTGATTAACTTGGAAATGTCTCAGGTTTCTGCAGATATGTGTTTCATGATTCGTCAATTGGATCTAGCTTGAACTTGAGTGTAGAGAGGGGAAGTTGTTGTCCTGCCCACTTGGGCTTAAATCCTACTTGTGACGTGTTTGCTCTTGATGAGCCAATTATTGATATGGGCTCTTCATGAGCTAATTGTTGATTGGGGCTGGCAAAGTTCTAGAGATCTCATTCTCACCTGTACATTGGAGGGTGGGAGCATGGTAACATACAAAAAAAAATGTGTTCCAGGATTCACAATATGTGTCCTAGAGTCGTTGATTTCCAATGTCACTCTCTTCTTATCATATGCATTTTGCAGTCAGGAAACAGGCCTTTTCATTTTATCTAATAATGCCATGGATGTAATTCAGCATCATCCATACCGTAGATCACAGTGGACTAATGTTATTTCATTATTTTCGTTTTTGTAGATACTAGACTTGGAGGAATCTCTGTCCCAACTGAAAGTTATCCATGTTGCTGGAACGAAAGGGAAGGTAATTCTGTTTATCTTTAGTTGTTTCTATTCTATTGAATGGTGCTTCGGATGCAAAGAGCAAAGAAGATAAATACCCATCCAGGATTACATTCAAAGTTTAAGTTTGTTTTTCTTTACAATAGGTTTATGTGGTTGTCAGTTTAGCGCTTTCAACTATTCCAATTCTGATTGCAGAAGCATCTAGATAAGTTCCAATGTTGCAAATGTTGTTTTTGGGAATATATCACTGAGGGTCTGTATAGGAACTTATTGGAAAATTTATCTCGTGTAAAAAATACAGAGATTGTATGCTTAATTACATAAAACAGATTTGGTAATATAAGACAAGCCTAGTTACACCACATACTTGTCCTTGCTTTAGCACTAATTGGATTGCTCTTAAGATCACACTATCTAAGGTCAATTTTGTTCTAGGACTAAGATTGCATCTCTTGTGCTTATCTTTAACTTGAAGTTATTCTTTGAAAGACAATTTGGATCTATTGGAAGTTACATTCACTAAATTGTTTTTAGGCTACATCTTTAAGGTCTTATCATCGACTTGTGATTGTAGTCAATAATTTATAAATTTGAAATACTCTTGCGTACATAATAAATGAGATTTGAGGTTTAATCCATCCAACCATAAGTGAATTGTGGTGATTTATGTTTGTTCTCTTGAAGATCTATCTTAAAACACTATGTCACTAAGTTATTGGAATATTTTGCATTTTTTTTTATGTTATTTTATGGTATTCAGTTGGTTTGATATTGAAGTAAATGTTTGCTTTTCTTGTCCAAATCGTACTTACGATTTACATAGGCTCTCCTATTATTGTATCAAAGGAATAGCCCCCTTGGCCTCTTGAGAGCTGGCCAAAAGTGAAGGGGAAGTTGTCACCCATGAATTGGGATTTTCCAGTTAGATTAGGTGGTAATACTAATTAAGATATTTTAGCAGTTGAAATAGCTTAGGTTGATCTCAACCAAGATAGAAGCAAATAGATTCTGTCATAAATATGAGAAGCATAAACATAAGTAAGAGTCTCTCAATTTATGATCACAATGACATGACATTTCTAGGTTTTGTTCTAGATTTTGTGCAATAAGCACATTAGGGGTTCAATTCTATGCAACACTATGATCCAAGATAGAAATGCACAAGCATCATGGACATATAAATGAAGGTTCATAGTAAGCTTTTGTTTTAGTATTTTGGCCACGATTATATGTTTTTGTGTGATTCGTTTAGCTATAATTGATCACTCCCATCATTTATGCTTGTTTCAAATGATAGGTTTTCAACAATAAGGGCATACAATTTTGGAATTATTACTAATGTGCATATTTTGATTTTAGGGTTCTACATGCACGTTTGTAGAAAGCATATTGCGGAAATGTGGCTTTCGAACTGGCCTTTACACATCCCCCCATCTGATTAATATTTCTGAGAGATATCGCCTTGATGGGTTAGTTTTCATATATTATTTATCTAGCTTATTTTGTTCTCTTATTCAATTTCATAATTGGAAAAAACACTTATTTTGAATGGATTATGGTTTGTCTATTCTCTTTAGTTATTACGTGTACCATTTGGTGATTACAGTTTGTTGGATACCATCTTGTAATGCACATTTCATAGTTTTAACACTTGCATTATCATAAAGTTAAAAGTTATGATTCATTTAGTTGATGCTAATGATATCAAAAGCATATGGTTATTATTAAAATTTAAATGTAATGACCATTCAAATTGTTTGTTATAAGATTATAAAAGGCTATAACCTACCTTAAGAAAGGCATGGGCATAGTGATAAGAGAAGAGATTATTTAGCATTCCACTAATGCAAAATTCAAAAGACTTTTAGTTTTCTCACCAAGACAATTTTTGAGGCTATTTGAAGTGAGACATAATAATATATGGTCAAATTACTACCCTTAATGAAATTTTTGTTTGTTCAATTTTCCAAATATGATTGAAGGTTTTCTAGAGGGCTATACAGGGAATGTGAATTTAATTGGCAAAAAGTAATCCATAATAGTTGTAGCACAGCCCATGGATGACTATCCATCCTATGCTTTCCCATTGGGTTCTATGTAAATAAACATACACATAAATGGTCGATATTGTTACCCCTCAATTTGACTTTAGAGTACCTCATTTTTTCATTAGATATGTTCCAACATATGAGCAATTCTCATGGCTATCTTGAGATGATGTTAGATCCCAGAGTTTCGTGGTTAATTTTGTGTTAATTTTAGTGTCATTTTGATGATTTGTATTATGTATAAGGATCAACCAAAAGTGTGACCATTTTATCTTATGTATTGTTGTAGACGATACCTAGATATTTATGTGTAAGTGTTTTCTTCATCTAGGTGGTTTTTATAGGTCCTTGTGGTTTGTCATGGCCCATCTTTTTGTCCCAATTCAAGATGGTCCTTGCCCTTATGGCTTGTACTAACCATCTCGTAGAGGTAATTTATGGCTGAGGTGGGTGTGCAGGTGTCTTGGAGTGGGTCTATCAAGACACATGACTTAGGGAACCCTTTTTGGCTTTACCTCATATAAAAGTATTGCTAATGTATTGTAAAGGTTATCACACCTCAAAAACATACTTATTTATGCCTAAGCATGGATCTCCTTGTGTATCTGTCACACCTTGGCCTGGGTGATCTATTTCACTAGTACCATGGGACTTATGACATGTTTTTAGCACTTGAGAGGATTCTACATATTTTTATGCTAATGTATTTCATTGTAAAGTTTATCATAACTGGAAGGAACACTTTTGTATGCCTACACATGGATCTCCCTATGTATTTGTCACACTTTGGCCTAGGTGATCTTTTCGCTAGCGTTGTGGGGCTTATGACATATATTTAGCACTTGAGACAGTTCTACATATTTTTGTGTAGAGACACCATGGAGCGCCCTTCTTCACAATGGCCTAGGCACATCTTCACAATGTCCTAGGTATTCTTTCAGAGCGCTTGAGGCATTTGAAGGCTACTCTTTTGGTATATGTTCTTGTCATATCATGCCACATCATCTTGCATGGGGCGATCCACGTCATCTCACGTACTTGGAGACATGTATCACACTTCTTGATGAGCTGTCCACTTTGAAGAGCACATTATTGGACCATTGAAGCATCTTTGTGGGATGTATGAGTGGTTTTGGACCATCCTTGACTTGATTTGGTTGTTAACATGGATTTGAGAGTTTGTTGCACCTTGGAGGACTCACATATGATCGTTGAAGGTGATTTTAGGTGAGCCATCCACTTTGGGAGTCCCCAAGTGCCACATGTGTGGCCTAGAGCACCTTCTCTTTGAGCCATTTGCTCCTTTTTTGGATCTATTTTGCTTCAAGGAGGTGGTTGAGATGGTTACTATGCATCGTGGAAGGACATTGGTCTCCCCTGATCCTACTTTGCTATTTTTGGATGGGATGTTTCCCTTTAATGGGGGAAAATGGGATATTGTACATGTGGTACAACTACTATGATATTTTATGCATTTTTTGAATTTTCCCTCATAGTTAGTTGGAGGACAAGCCTCTTTGAGATCTCCTAGGCTAGATGTAAAGGAGAGAAAACTATTGTTGTAATGAGAGAGTTGTTGAAGCCTCCCACCTAAAAGAAGCTCCCTATCACACTATTATTCCTTGTCGATTGGATATTGAGGATACAACTTGTTGAATATCTCGCTATTAAGACGATTTCGTGTTAACTCAAGCTATTCTCACTTGGTTGCCATTTGGTGCTTCAAGATTGGTTGTAAATTTTCAAGTCTCATACAACACTTGCAAATCAATCCATTAAAGGGTAAAGTCTACCACCTGGAAGGAAATTGTTGTGAGGCAACTCCTCCCCTATCTTCCTTTGTTAGTTTGGTAAGTGTTATTAATTCCTTGCTTTTTATTTCCACCAGGAACCCTAACGAGGGTATTGATTTCAAATACTAAGCTATGCTTGATATTTGAAATATTAAACTATAGTTGATATTTCAAATATTAAACTATAGTTGAATCATTGGCCCTAGTCTCCTAATTTTAATCCATGAGGAAAATATGCCATTTAGAAGAGTTGTTTCTTGTTGACCCCATAAGGCTTTTTTGTATAAGGCACTTCTCTTCTCCCGTCAACCTATGAAATGCAAAAACCCTAATATATATATATATATATATTTACGAAATCTAAAGGAAAATATTAAAACTCTCCACTTTAGATTTGTCTCTAGTCTAGTGCTTAATTTATTGAAGATCTCATTTCCTAGATTAGCATCAATTGAGGTTAGATAATAAATTGATTATCTTAGATTTTAAGATTTGAGAAAGCACAAGACAAGACAAAAATATGGTGGAAACGGATTAGGCCATTCTCAACACATTGTATTAATCTCATGATTGGAATTTATAACACATGAATTTGACCATTGTAGATCTAGATCTCATCTCATTGACAACTCATTAGTGGATCCTGACAACACCTCGTCAAAGATAAGGGTTTACAACTTGTGACAATTGTGGTGTTGGACTTTGTGATTGTCTAGGGAATCACAGTCTAACATTCCCCTCCTCAATCACAAGTCTGAAAGAATTGTACAAATAACTTGTATCATCTTCATTCTGAAGCTATTGAACTAAGCTTCGATGAAGACATGCCTGAAAAACTGCAAATATCTAGAAGTGAATAATTGACATGTCTAAACATTCCCAATGAATAAGTGAAATGATTGTTGATTTTTTGTTGAGAGACATATTTCTATGCTAGAATTCCCAAATGTTGATTGACTGATAAGATAACATAATTTTATTAATGTTGACCATAAATAGGTCAATGAGACTGAAGGATACAACTAGTACAAGTATGTGGGAGTGCAAACCCAACTCCTAGAAAATACCAAAGCTAAATTTGGGATAAAATGAAGTAAAGAAGGATACAATAATATGCAATATTCCCATTTAGCAAGGCTGCTAAGTGAAATATCAATTTTGACCAATTTTGTTAATTTTTGGGATAACAACTTAGGTAAAGTGGGTTGAGGGGCCCCACTTGCAATTTTGAGGCGAAAGAAGGCTCCAACATAGGAAAAAGCAGAAAATTGATTTGATAATGGATGGTGGGGGCCACCACAAAGAGGAATATGCTCCCCTTGGCTAGTACGCTTTCATGGAGGGAAGAGAGAGAGATGGAAATCGATGGATGGGGCCCACATGGGGGAATTGGAGGCCCAACGACTCAAATAGGAGCACTCATCATTTGCTCATCTTTGATCATTTGACATTCACACTTGAGTAGCATGCTTGAGTTGAGAGCCAAGTCTACATGAGCTGTTGAGCACAAGAGTTTTTTAAGCGAGAATCTCACCCTACCTTCGGTGGAATTCAAGTGCCATCTCAAGGAGGTGACCTACATCACATTTGATTCGATCTGGGAGCTTTCCAAGCGTATTTGTGGAGTTGGTTCAGCAAGTGGGATGCTGGAAGGGGAATACATAGCCTTTGGAGGAGTTGATTGTGGAGCTGAGGATTTGTTGGGCTTTCAGGGACAACTTAGGGCCATCATTTGCTGAAGATTTGGAGTGTTTAAGGGGCTTCATTTGGTGTGACTCTGCTGTGCCAAACAATCATCACTAGGGACTGCGCAGTGGTACCTTTGTACCACATGTGGGTGCTTGGGAAAAGGAGGAATCGAGGGCTAAGGCTGTGGGGTAATTCATGGAGGGGATTTGCTGAGTATTGCAGCCATTTTGGGGACCATCAACATTGATATTTTCAGGTGGGTTGATATACCCAACCCCTTTTTGGGTTTTGGTGGGTTGTTGGTGTAGAGACTGGGGTTAATTTCCCGGAATTTTCAGAGCACCGAAAGAGGATCTAGTAGCCATTTCTTGCAGCCAACAGTGCAGTTTTCTGGGGCTAGCGCAAAGCTTTTGTGGGGAACAATTTCCTTGTGGTTGAGCAGCTTATTTCATCACCTGGGTCTTGCTAGCTTGCCTTGGGCGAGTCCAGGTGCATACATTTTGATCTCATATTGTACCCCTTACTTATCATAATAAAACAACTCAGTTCTACGCAGATTTTGGAGTTTTTCTGGGTGTTTAATATTGTGTAAAATTGTGTGTGTTTTTCTATGCATGCTTGGTTTATCACTGTTAATTTTCCTTAGGGATATTACAAGTGGTATCAGAGCTCATAGTCTTGGCTCAGCCCGTGGGAGAAACTATCAGTCTATGACACCAGAGGATAAGCAAGACATCACTTATAGAAGACAAAGGTATAGAAGCAGAGAAAGGAAACTACAAATTACTCCTGATCCAGTAACAATTGAACCAAAGGTTGAGAGGCTAGACATGGGGGATAATGAGGCAGATAAGATGAGTAAAGATGAGGAGTTTGCTCAACATATTTTGAAGGCCATCAACGATTTGTCTAGGGGCATTGATGAATTGAGGCGGCTTAATTGTAGCAACAATAAGGGCAAGGGGATTCAAGGAGAAATTCCGCTGGGTGAAGGCTCAGGTACTTCGCACTACCATGCAGCAAATCCACCCAATGTACCTCTTGTTTCTAACACACTACTCAGGTCAACCATCCCCACATTTCTAGCATCAGGTGCTGGAGGGCCGAAAGGGCAGGAGGAGATGCCCATGGGGGACTATTTTGTGGAGTATCAGTCCTATGGGCATGATTTCAGAGAGGCCATCACCTTTAGGGACTTCTGTCAACTTAATGGCAACAATAGGAGCAGGGGACGGAGTGGAGGACGCTACTCACATGGCACCGATTTACAATGCACGATGGGGAGGCTATTCCTCCCAACTTTATATGGATTGCCTAAGAGCTTAGCTCACTTATAGAAGACAAAGGTATAGAAGCAGAGAAAGGAAACTACAAATTACTCCTGATCCAGTAACAATTGAACCAAAGGTTGAGAGGCTAGACATGGGGGATAATGAGGCAGATAAGATAGTAAAAAAGAGTTGTTTGCTCAACATATTTTGAAGGCCATCAACGATTTGCCTAGGGGCATTGATGAATTGAGGCGGCTTAATTGTAGCAATAATAAGGGCAAGGGGATTCAGGGAGAAATTCAGCTGGGTGAACGCTCAGGTTCTTCGCACTACCATGCAGCAAATCCACCCAATGTACCTCTTGTTTCTAACACACTACTCAGGTCAACCATCCCCACATTTCTAGCATCAGGTGCTGGAGGGCCGAAAGGGCAGGAGGAGATGCCCATGGGGGACTATTTTGTGGAGTATCAGTCCTATGGGCCCGATTTTAGAGAGGCCATCACCTTCAGGGACTTCTGTCAACTTAAGGGCAACAATAGGAGCAGGGGACAGAGTGGAGGACCTACTCACATGGCACCGATTTACAATGCACGATGGGGAGGCTATTCCTCCCAACTTTATATGGATTGCCTAAGAGCTCAGCCAGGGCATGGGTTGAGAAGCTGGATGTCTATTTCTAGCTCAACCAAATGATAGTGGGGGAGGCAATCAAAATTGCGACACTACACTTAGAGGGGGAAGCCCATGATTGGTGGTCCCATGGGTTGACCATGATGGGACATGCAGGAGTTACGACCTATGAGGATTTCACTCGGAGGGTACTGGAGCGTTTTGAGAGGAGAGACCCAGAGGAACACTTTGGAGAGATGACACGGCTCAATCAGACTGGGAGTACTGAGGTGTATGTCTCGGAGTTTCTAAGGTTGTTAGTGATGGTACCAGATTTATTGGAGGCCAGTAGGATCTTCATGTTTTTGGAGGGGCTAACAGAGCCATTGAGGGGCTTGGTGAGGTCCAATAGACCCACCACTTTGTAGGACGCGGTTGGCAGAGCCTGGGACTTGTAGGATGCTCTGCCTAGGGCTAGAGTGCAGAAGCCCACTAGGCCTGTATTCCAGCAGAGGGGAAGAGACACCAGACCCCCACCACAGTGAGACATTCAGTGGTGTGGGCAGTTGGATGATGAGGCTAGGAGAGACCTCTGCTGAAGGAAGTTGTGCTTCACCTACCAAGAGCCGTGGGCATTGGGACATTGGTGTACCAAGGGCAAGGCCCATTTCAGAGAGGTATTTTCTGACAACGAGTCGAAGGATGATGTGGAGCAAGAGGTAGATGTTAGTGATGATGGTCCACCTATTGCCGAAGGAGGAGGCAAAGGTCCACCACCCCTACCAGGGGGTGCTCCTTTTGTGCCAACAACGGGGGTAATCGCTTCACTTCGGGGAGTGCCGAAGTACCTCACTTTGAGGATCAGGGGCATGGTGCAGGGGCAACGTGTTTCAGTACTAGTAGACAGTGGGGCTACCCACAATTTTGTAGATGCCCAGATGGTGGAGAGGAGGGGCATACGCACAAAGTCCTTTGAGGGGTTCTCGGTTTTGCTACCGGGAGATCGTACCATGTAGTGCACTAGATACGTTCCCGAGATGACAGTAGTGATGGGGAATTACTCTATGACGGACGACTTCTTCGTGGTTGATGACTCGACACCAACATGGTGCTTGGTGTGCAGTGGTTGTACTCAATTGAGCGTGTTACTATTGACTGGCAGAAGCTGGAGATGGAGTTTACAGGGCTTGACGGGAAGATGGCCTTATTGAGAGGCATGCACTCATACCCTCAACAGATAGTGTCAGCGCATAGGATGGAGGCTGATTTGAGATATGGTGATATAGAGTGGCAGTGGAGCTGAGGATATCTGATGTAGGGGGTAAGCCCCAACCACCACACCCAGAGGTACAAGCTATTCTAGACAGGTACCCAGTAGTGTTTGGGGACATTTTGCCCGGACGACCACCTGACAGGGGTTTAAGCACATTATCGAGCTCAAACCAGGAGTGCAGGCATGATTACGACTCCATACTAACATTCCAAGGCCTATCAAGATGAGATCGAGAGGGCTATTCATGAGTTGTTGGCATTGGGACGCATCAGGCCCAACTCTAGCCTATTTGCTTCATCAATTGTCTTGGTGAAGAAGAAGGATGACACGTTGAGGATGTGCATCGATTATAGAGCCCTCAACAAGAAGACATTGAAGAACCGATACCCCATTCCTTGCATAAATGAGCTTATGGATGAGCTTAGAGAATCCAAATACTCCTCTAAGATAGATCTGCGTTTGGGGTACCATCAGATTTGGGTGAGGGATCAAGATATCTCCAAGACAACGTTCCGATGTCACTATGGCCACTTTGAGTTTTTGGTTATGCCCTTTGGGTTGACCAACGCCCCAACCACCTGTCATTCTTGCATGAAACACGTGCTCCCCAAGCAATTACGCTAATTTTTATTGGTGTTCTTTGACGACATATTGATCTATAGCAGGCTGTGGGATGAGCACCTGCAACATCTCGAGGAGGTTGTTGAAGTCTGAAATTGTTTCCTTTTTAATTACCTCTTTCCCTGTCCTTTATCTTTTTGTGACCATTTTTGTAGCAGTCTCAACATACTCAAGGTTATTTCAGCTTATAAAAGGTACTAATCATCCATGTTTTAGAATCTATGTTTCTTTATGAATTATAATGTAAACATCTCTACAATTCTAGAATCTTTATCATTCCATAGCTAATGTTGAATTCCCTAGCCATATCCATGATTAGACAGGCTACAATGCATCAACAAAGGGATGAAGGGTATCTAAAGATGACAAATGTCCACCACATGGACGACCACCTATTGGCATGACTTGGCAGGCTACAGAGATTAGGAGATCTAAGAGTCAAACTCAAAGTCAAATTTTGAGTATGATGGTGCAGTGGTCAAGCGAAGATAAACAGGAGATCATGACGACATTAGGCGAGCGTGGAAAATACTTGTTCAATCACGAGGATATGATTTGAGAAGAATTCCTCATGATTTGCTCTTCCAATAGAAAATCATGAGGAGATAAAGTTCTAATTTAAATCTATTTCCTAGATGGCAGAACAGTTTCATTTCTTATTGGCATAGAACTCTTGAATTAGTTTTAATGAAAATTATATAAAAGGCATAAGGAAAAACCCAAAAGACAATTTAGAAGTTAAGTAAGTTGTGATTCATTTCCAGTATTTGTGAAACTTTGTTTTAAATTAATACAGTCCTTTGTTTTCAATGCGTGACCAAGCAATCGTTTGATCAGTAGCAGACTTACACTCACGGGAGGGCCCCCTGGTGAGTTGTAAGGATATTTAATTTTGTTTCCATTTGTTCATAATGTGATAGTTTCCTGTAGTTTCTTTTCCCCTTGAGTAGTTTCATTACAATTATGTTTTGATCATTTGTTATTTTGGTTTCAGAGAGCTCATAAAGGAAAATTACCAAAAATATTTTGATTTTCATATGCATTTCCTTTTAAGTTTCATTACTTAGTTAATTTCGTAGATGGTGAAAGAAATGTCTTTTAGAGTTAATTGTGCACATCAATAATCATTTGGAGTTACAAGTTCTCATTTGCTTATTGCTTCTGCAAGTAGTTTCATTAGCATTCCTTTCTGCAATTGTAGTTAATTTCTTTTCTTTCTGCAATAAGGAATTCTTTATGCAATTTCCTTCTGTGCAATTAGTGTAGAGGTTCCTTTCTGCAAAGTAGTGTTTTCAATTATGCAAGTAGCATTAAAATCTTTTCCCTGCAATCTAGTGTTAGCATTTCTTTTTGTGCAAATAGAAATAAGTTTCGAATTCTGCAATTAAAAATAGATTTTCAATTCTGCAAGCAATAGATTTCAATTTAGTCAAGTAATTGGGTTTTGATGTAACTTTGAATAGAAAAAACTTGTGCGTGATTACTCTCTAAATCTCATTTAAACATTTTCCATAATTAGAATAATTTCATACTTAGAATAATTCAATCCATAGATAGAATTCCTAGCATATATGGTGCACATACATCTCATACGTACATGAACCTTGGTTGACAATTAATGAAGTAATGTCAATTAAATTACCCAACATTTTGGCACCGTTGCCTGGGAGGTGTATATAGTATTCCATTCCTGGTTTGCATATCATTTTAGGTGCAATCAATTTTGTAGATGCATAATTAAAGCATGGTAAAAATCATTTATGCATAGAGAAAGAGATTTTAGGGGTAGATTTGTAAGTACAGGTAGAAGTTCAATTCCAACATCAACACTCACCCCCGCTAGACCTCATAGTGCCACACCATCCACTCATACTCACATTCCATCATTTGCAGGTAGAGATAGACTTCCTGAGGTGCATAGATCTGAAATCTAACCAAAAGATTCACCAAATTCTACCGAAGCTATAGTTGAAGAACCTACGTCCTGTAATGTTCCTTTTTCTGGTGTTCCTCATGACATGGTTAGGATGGACTTTCAGAGCTGGGGCAGATAGGTCACAGGTACAGGTTCACTTCATCACCGGGCCCAAGGGCTTCTGGAGGTGTTTCATGGGGTTTTGAGGAGCTTTTATAAGGTCTAATGACATTTGCTTGGTATATTCCATCAGCCGCACAGTTTGTCTTTCTTTCCATTGCATTTCGACAACTTTCAAAAAACTGAGTTATTAATGGGCCTGACTCAATTAATTATGCTTAAGGTGGCATTTCGGGAGGAATACGTGGCAGAACACCTTAGTGTAATATCTCATTGGAATCGGAAAGAGAAGACCTACGGGATGGGATGGATAGAAGTCATTTTCAGAGGCTTGAGGAGGCATGGTGGCCAATTTACCATTTTCCCACATTAAAAATAATATTTTAATTAAGAGAAATGTGCTCAAAGATTAAAATAATAATAAAATAGGAGCTTCTAGAGGGGTCCATAAGATCTATAAAAAGAGGAGGAGGAGGCCATTAGAGGACATCTTGGATTTGATATTTCTTCTTGTATGAGAGGTTGGGGAACCTAGTTCTCTACTTCCTTGGTAGCCCCAAAACGGAAACCCTCGGGTGATTTAGTGAGATTGGCCGCGTACCCGTCTCCCCTTGGCGAATTCATCCAGAATTCATAGGAGAGCTTAATAGTGGCAGTTCAGTTCAGTTTTGGTGGAGGGCTCGTGCAACACTGGAGCAGATTCTTGAGGCCAGTTCTATCTCAGCTATATCAGCTATTTTTTTATTTCAGCATGTAAAACTCCAACTTATACATTATAATAAAAGATGAGATTATTTTTGCTCACTATATGATTGAATTGCATGCATTCTATTGTTCTATTTTACATGGCCATCTTCTGTAAATTAAATTGTAATTTTCTGGAGAAATTTTGGTTGAATTAGTTTTCTATAAAATCTGTGAAATATCCCGTTTGGGATATTACACATCCCCAACAGAGGGAGTAATTTTCCTCTCTTCGACATGAGAGCAACTTCTAGGACAAGAACTAGAGGTTCCTACTTAAGAAGAAGAAGAAACTTATTATAATATACCATTAGTAGAGGAATCGAAAGAAGAGCTAGACAATCCTATTATAGAACCTTTTATTATCTTTGATGAATCTACAATGGCAGGGGAAGGAGAAGGAGAAGTACACAATGTAAATGGTGAACTTAGGATTGGAGGTGGAAGAGGTAGAGGAGGAAATAAAGGAGGAAGTGGAGGACAAGGTGGTAGGGGAGAACCAAATCCTTATGGATTTCCCATTTTTGATGAAGATACCACAACCACAATGAAAAACATCTCACCCTCCATCCTTCCTAATTTCCACAACTTGAGAAATGAGGACCCTGAAACATTTCCTTTTGAGTTTGAAGTTTTATGTAGATTTTATGACTACTTACTTGATCCTCAAAAATTGAAATTATTTCCAGCTACTCTTAAAGATGAAGCACTTAAATGGTTCATGGGATTAGGAACACATACTATTAGATGATGGGAAGAAATGAAAAATGTGTTCTTAGAAAAATATAAGGATTATTGCATGCGCCATAACCTTAAGGATGAAGTCTTTAAGATGATGTAGAAAAATGATGAAAGCCTTGAAGACCTTTATGAAATATTTGCTTACAATATTAAAAGGGCTAAGATGCATAATTTAGATGATGAAACATTAAAAGCTCTTTTGCTAAAATCCATTAGAGATGAATGGATTGACCTTCTCGATTTAATGGGCAAGGGAGATGTTTCACAACTTTCATTTGGAGAAATCTGTGATTTGTGTAAGCATATTTCAAGGGGTAAGGCTAGAACTGGTAAAAATCAAAGAGATTTTGTGATGTCCAGAATTAGTAAATATGCAATGGAACAGTAAGCTGAAATAGGCAATTTGCTTGACAATTTCAAAACTGATATCCTTGGGAGCCTTAGTGAACAACTAGATACCGGTGTTCCATGGGGACGTGTTCCCTAGCGTCGAGTGCGTGCACCCCTCACACCCCACGCACCTGGGACAGGGGGATGTCTAGGGAAATGTTTCCCCATCTCCCCCTTTTGGGGAGACGCAGGGGGGGATGTTTCCCCAGTGTGGGGGACGCGACTCCCCCAAAGAGGCGTCCCCCCTCAAACTGCGCTATGGCGTCCCCCCTCAAACTGCGCTATGCGTCCTCCCGTAAATTTTCTTGTAAACAATGATTTATGACAATGGAAACCTAGTATTTGACGGGCCTTGACCATATTGCCCTACTAATGCTATGCAATTCATGGTAATGTTAAATTCTTAAAGTAAAAGTGACATTCTCCTTTATCTTTTATTTTCATCCTTTTACTTAAATTTTTAAAATTATCATGAAATGACTCAGGATGTTTGAGAGTGGTTCCGACCTCATTGGATTTCATATGGAGAAAGTAGAATTTTAGATCTCACTCGAAATCCATCACACTCAACAATTTTTCAAGAATTCAGGATTAGATGGATTGCATTGTTTCCGTTGCATTTTGTCATGTACAAGGGTATGGAATCAGTATTTAATCGAGAGCACCAAGCCCTCTATGTACTTTAGAGTGACTTTTAGACTCATCACTGCAATGTTTTTGAGTTTTAGTTATATCAATTTGCTATTCCAGTCTTAAGATTTCATATCTATTCTAGTCTATTTTTCTTTGTACTAATTAGATTCTAGAATGATGAATGATGAATTTTAATTTTAAATCAATTTAGAATCTAGAATGATGAATGATGAATTTGATTTTTAAATCAATGTAGATTCTAGAATGGTGAATAATGAATGAATATGGATCAGAGTATTTCATTATTGAATCTCGTGGTCTATGAATGAATCATGTATGTATTAGTAAGGATAATTAGTATGGAATGTATTTCATTATTTAATTCAATTATGTATGTATCATTGTATTTATGCTTTCATTATTGAATATGAATTTGAAATATATATATATATATACTAAAAATTATATACCCCGACGTCCCCCCTAAATTTCTCTAAAGTTTGAGGGTTACTCCGACACGTCTGCCTTGTGCGTCTCCCCGTCTTGGAGTCTTGGTCGAACATTGCTAGTCTCGAAAAGTCGAGAATGCTGCATTATCGATTTTCTGTCCCAGATGTAGGAAGAAGCATGCCTTAAGAGAATGTCCCCTTGATAGTATAGAAATTTGTGTCATATGTGCTGAAAATCACAATACAAAGGAATGCCCCTCAATACTTGGTCTTAAAGTTGTTTTTGAAGATGAGGTTGGAACAAGCCAAGCTGAATCACTCTGGCTTATCGCTAAAAGACCATGGCAAAATCAACAATCAAATGACTCAACAATCATATGCACAAGCAAAAAACAATTGGACTGCACCTATGCCTTGGCAACTTTGGCCCCCACAATCTCAAAATCCATCTTGGGCACAAGGTTGGCAAAATACTTATGGAAAATATCCTCAATACCCTCAATACCCTCAATTCCAACAATCTTATCCTTCTTTTCCACAACAATATTATCCTCCTCAATGAACCCAACCCCCTCAATTTCAAAATCCAAATCAACAACTTTCATTACCATTTCCTCAAAAACCCAATCAACTACTTGCTCAACTGCTTCCGAATCCAAACAGTAGGAATCAATAAGCTGTTTATAATGTTGAAGGACAAAATTTTCAAGCTTGTATGATTACCCCATTAGATCTAAATGACGTTCAACTTAGATCTGGTAGGGTTTTGCAAAAGAAGTCACCAACAATCACCATCAAAAATCTAAAGAGGATGAAGTTCATGAAAAAGATGCAAATCTTGATCAAGAAAATATTCCTCTAAAGGAAGATGTTCCTATACAATCAAAGGATGAACAAATAAAACAAGCTCCGACAATTCATCTAGTAGAACAACCTTCTATTTCTTTGCAGGATCCACTTTTTCCTGAAAGACTCAAAATTGATAAAAGAATAGAAAGGAAAATTGTTTTACTAGACTACGATATGCTAGATGAACTTAAGAATATTTGCCTCAAAATTCCCTTTAGTCCAAGCTATAAAGGAAATACCAATATTTGCAAAAACTATTGAGGAGCTACGCATTAGAAAACCAGGAAGAAAAAGAAAAGATGTTAAAAATATACAATTGGTAGGAAAAATTGCTGATATCATGATGGGGAGACCTATTGTTCAAAAATATTTAGATCTTGGTAGTCCCTTTGTGAAAATTCATATCAATGGTATTGAAATTCTGAACACTTTGATTGATCTAGGAACAACCATCAATATTATGAACAAACAGACAATGGAGCAACTTAAGCTTCCTAATCTTCAATATACCCCTACATTATTACAATTAGCAGATAGATCTGTTATCAAACCAGATGGAGTATTAGAAGATGTGTCTGTTTCTCTACATTCTTGGAAATATACTATAGATTTTAACTCCCAAGAATAATTGAGGTGGCCATCCATTGATCCTTGGTAGACCTTGGTTAGCTACAATTGATGCATTCATAAGTTGTAGATCTGGTGATGTGTATATCTTTGATGGGAATTCCACTAAGAAATTTACATTGTATCCTCTTGCAAAAACAGTGACTGAAGTAGAAATTGAAAGCTGGATAGAT
Source organism: Pinus taeda (assembly GCA_000404065.3). Classification (NCBI taxonomy): domain Eukaryota; kingdom Viridiplantae; phylum Streptophyta; class Pinopsida; order Pinales; family Pinaceae; genus Pinus; species Pinus taeda. Next base: position 405,385 of record APFE030571544.1, read on the forward strand.
GATGATAATGAATACATTGATGATATGCAACCAGTTTATACTCTTTCACAATTAGATGAAGAGGATCAATTGATAAATTTAATAAATAATAATGATTCTTCTTCATACTTTGAGCAAGATCAAAGTTTTCAAGAGCAATGAAATTGTCAAACACACACATGGCAGCAACAGAATATTAAAGATAAGTAGGAGAGTACATCTATTATTTGACAATGATATACATTTATAATACATTCGTGTGACCGTTGGGTTCCACATCCCAAGGTCTCTTGGACTCTCATGGCTGTTCACATTCTACACGAACCCATAGAGGATTAGGTGTCTAACATTCCCCCCCTAATCCGAAGAGTCATGTATGAGTCCAAGAAGAGAGTTGTAATACAACATGTGCAAAAAACATGGCAACACTAGGCTGGATGTGCTCTCTGAAATGTTGGTATAAAGGGCGATGGTTTAAGGATGACCACCAACACTGGAACGCTTAGTGCTGTTCCCGAAACTCTTCCAATTCTGGCATGAAGCTGAGGTCTTCTGCTAGAGGAAGTGCTCCTAATGTTTTGAAGAGGGAAACCTTCAACCATGAAAAGGAGGTCTCACCCCACATAAAAGGGAGAACCTCAACCTAAAAAGGGAGGTCTCAACCTGTGATGGTTTAAGGATGACCAACAACTCTGAAATGCTTAATGCAATTCCTGGAACTCTTCTGAAACTGGCAAGAAGCTGAAGTATTTTGCTAGAGGAAGTGTCCCCAATTCTTTGAAGAGGTATCACCGACTGAAGGCATGCTCAGGGGCATTTTTGTCTCTAGCTACAACTCTAAATCTGGTATGGCAGGTTGTGGCTCAGGCTCGCTTGATGTGGCTTTGAAGCTTGTAGATGACCATCATTTCCCCCCTATCAGATACAGGTGAGAAGATGAAAACATCTCAACTGCAAGATTTCAATATTCGACAAAAATTCTTGTTAACGAAAGAACTTCTGGCCTGTTGAAGCCCATTGCCAAAGCGATCCATCCAAGATGAATCATTGTTCTTGCAGGATGTTTGTTTTTGAAGCATCTGTTTGAAGAATGACTGGTTTTATGATAGTGCTTACATGGATGAAGATCAAAACAGTGATCTTTCATATGGCCAACTCGGTCACAGTGTTGGCATTTCACAATTTGTTGTTGTTGCTGTGGAAGAGTAGCAAAATCTGGAACAGCTGAAGGTGAACTGTCATGAAGGAATCCAACGCTCTGAAATTGGATGGGCTTTGAGTAATGTGGAATATGAAAGGACACATCCTTGTCATATCCAAGACCAGTTCTGTGATTGTTGTGGACAAGCTCTTCCCAAAGTCTGATGACCGACTTGGGAAGTGTAGGTTGAACTTCTGCATTTGTATGTACAACTGCTCCTGAGAGAGGCTTAATGATCTGATCAATTTTTGGTTGTTGATGAGAGTGTGTCTCAAACAAAGGATTGTCTTGAATGGTGACAAGTTCAAAATCATGACTATACTTTTGTAACTCCTCTTGTTGTAGCTGTGATTCAAGCTGCAAAAAATCAATCTTTTCATGTACATCTTGTAAACAACAATGAATATCCGTGAGAAAATCGTTGCTGATTTTGACTATATTACCCATAGTAGAGAGTATTAGATTGTCCAATAACTCTAAGATTGCACTAATTGGAGCCATTTTTTAGCAAGTCAATCTCAAAAAAATAGTAAAACAATGAGGAAAATATGGACATCAATTGCTCGTTTATATAAACTTATGGCAACAACTTCAAATAAATCTTGGCAACTTGCAATAGATTCAATGCACAAAGAATGGTGATACCCGGAAAACAGACTCCTCATGCAAAAATGATTTTTTTTCAATTCACTTGAGAATTTAACTTCCAACAAGGCAACAAGCAATTTAGGCCTCAAAAAGATATGTTCCTGTACCAGCCTTGAATCCAAGAGAACTTGTCCTAGCAACTATGTCAATCTAGTTCAATAACAATCTTTGATATGAACAACCTTTAAGAAAATACACCAATTCAATCCACAAAGGATAGTCTTGGCTTGAAACAATTTCCACTGAACTCCTAAATAATGCCAAATTGCTGCAACTTTAAAGAATATAAACAGTGCCTAATGCTTATGAAAGTTGTGCACCAAGTTCATTAACGCCTGGGGTTCCAGGATCACTAATAGGGGTAACAATCTCACTCTGAAATACTTAAACTTGTGGAAACTTAGAGGAGCATCAATATTATACTAGTTAGAGAAGCTTTCCAGAGTATCAAATCTGAAAATTTGGTCTGTGCGCAATATGGTTGCAGGTAGAAACCTGAACTTTGTCGTTCCCTTGTACAACATTATATAGAACAACTTCAATGTCACGCTACCAGTGAATAAAAGCAATTGCTCTAATAGGTAAGGAATCAACAACAATATTGAATATCTATCTTCTCACCAAATAGCTTTACATTCTATGGAAAAATTTGGCAATTCTCAAGTAGAAATTTTTCCAGATAAAACATTGAATATTAATAATAATTTGGAAGAATTTCAAAAGAGGAAATTGATACAAATGCTACAAAAACACTCTTCTGCTTATGCATGGGAGTATACTGTGATGAAAGGAATTGATCCTAAAACTTGTATGCATCATATTTATATTCAGGAAAATGCCAAACCAATTAGACAACCTCAGAGAAGGATGAATCCTAATCTGAGAGAAATTGTTAAGGAGGAATTACAAAAGTTAATGTGAATTTCATCTATACAATATCAGATAGTCAATGGGTGTCACCTTTAGTCATTGTTCCAAAGAAAAATGGAAAATGGAGAGTGTGTATTGACTATAGGGAATTAACCAAAGCTACTTTGAAAGATCATTTTCCACTACACTTTATAGATCAAGTATTAGATACCTTGGCAGGGATGAAGTATTTTTCATTTTTAGATGGTTTTAGTGGATATAACCAAATCCAGCTAGCACCAGAAGATCAAGATAAAACTACTTTCACATGGCCATGGGAACATATGCCTATAGGGTACTTTCCTTTGGATTATGTAATGCACCTGCCACATTTCAAAGAGCAGTTTTGGGTATCTTTTATGATCTAATTCATGATTTTGTGGAAGTATACATGGATGAATTTTCTGTGTATGGTGATACTTTTGAGGAAGCTATTGAAAATTTGGAAAAAGTTCTTATTAGATGTAAAGAGGCAAACCTTTCATTCAGCCATGAGAAATGTTTTATGATGTTCAAGGAAGGGATTGTTTTAGGCCACCATATTTCAAATAATGGAATTAAAGTGGATACATCTAAAGTAGAAATAATTTCCAAAATTTCAATTCATGTTTGTCAAAGAGATATTAGAATTTTTCTTGGATTTATTGGGTATTATAGAAGATTCATAGAAAATTTCACAAAAATAACCTCTCCACTTTTCAAATTCCTTACAAAAGATTGTGGTTTTTTTTGGAATTCTGTCTGTCAAAAAGCATTTGAGGCATTGAAACAAAAGATTACTGAAGCACCAATTCTAAGAGGACCTAATTGGTCTCTTCCTTTCCGCATTTTTATTGATGCTTTAGATACAACTCTAGGCGTTGTATTGGGACAAAAAACTCCTTATGCTATCTATTATACAAGCAAAAATTTTGTTGGACACCTAATCCTCAATGGGTTAGTGTGGAAGCCGAATGGACAAAAGGAGTCCAAGAGACCTTGGGATGTGAAACCCAACGGTCACCACATGTACTATAAATGTATATCTCTTGTTAATAAAAATTGTACTCTCCTGATATCTTTCATATTGTCCTTGCTGCCCATGTGTGTTTAACATGGTATCAGAGCTGCAGGCGAATTTCTGCCCTGCTCAAATTTAAGCCACTAATTGTGGCCTCTCTGTGCATGTCAATTCTGCATTCCTGCTGGTAGAACTGCCATTATTGTATGCATGCCTATTTCATGCTGCACACTGCTCGACTGACCTCTTCCAGCTAGATTTGTGCTATGTTCTCTATCCACTATCTCAAATAGAAAAAACGCACTTGCACTCCTGCCTATGTTTTGCTGCGAGGCCTTCTTGTTCTGTTTGAACACGTCGTACTAGGTGAAAGGCTATAATTCATGTCTTTCTGGCTAGCTGGCTATCCACTGCAAGTAAACTTAGTGACAAATTTGGTGCGCTTGGATACCACGTGCTTGGTCAATTCCCCGGGGAAAATGAGCCTGATCGCAGTCTGAATCTCCCTGGAAGTGAGATTATAAGTTGCAAGGCGGCAGGCCTTTGCTGCGAGTTTTTCAAAGATGCCATTGACAGAAGAATTCATGATGCCCATCGCCTTGGAAGATATTCTGGTGTCGGGATGCACCTACTTCAAGACCTTGAATATGTAGGCCTTGTATGTCTCTGGCCAAATCCAACAAAGGCGGGAAGCAACCACTGTTGAATTTACAGAAGGTTGTGTCGGAGATTTCACCTTCACCATCGTTTGACGTATGCAGGAAGACGCGACCAAAGAAAGTCTACAGTCTCGAAATAGCATTAGCTCAGACCCGACTCCTTGATTTTTCTGCCATTCAAGTACGTGCATTTGGTTGAACAATGAATTTCCAACTGTGAGTTGCTGCGTCGACTAGAGGTGTTATGGTATGTTGAATTGTGTGTATCGGAGGTGCTATGCACTGAAAATGGATGGTGGTATGACATTGAGTGCTGTGTTATATATATTGAAATGTTGTGTATTTATGTTGAATGTTGTGAACATTGTCGTATTTACGTACACATTCAGAGTGTTGTCACCATAACACTGCTTGGTATTGCCTCCCCATACCACTTCTCTTAATACCACCATATATGTTATATGAACGACTGTTGAGTGCTCTCTACAACCTTCTGTCATATCTCCGCATACCACTGGTCCAAACCGCCTCCTCCATTTTGTAACGTATACACCTCTGTTTTATAATGTATACAAAGCCTTTGTTGAAAAAAACTCTCATGCTTACCCTTACGCTGCTATTGAATAAGTGTATATGGTGCGTTACGGTATTGAATGATTCATGAGTGTAATGGTGCGTTACACTGCCTACTGAACGGTATCAATGCGAATGGTATATGGTGCGTTACTTTCTTACAGAGAAGAAAAGCTTGCAGATCACGTGAGAGAACAGCAAGGATTAGGCTCTGTTTTTCATTAATATGCGAGCGAGCACTTACCCATGGGCTGCAACCAGACGCCTCAGCCAATGAAAATATTACGATAGAACGTTCTTACACAGAGAATAAAGAGAAGATAGATTCGATATCTTCATACTCTCTTTGGAGCAGAAGTTATAGTAAGTTATCAGTGAAGATAAGTCTCGTGTTTAAAGACAAGGAGTAAAGAAGCTACGAATCTTCCGAACGGAGTAGCATTCAATCACCTGTTCCAATTGTTATTTGTTTTTATCTATTCCTATCTTTCGAGCAACCAATCATTTCCGTAGTCGCTCTCTCCCTATTAATTAATGGAGTTGCAGTTCCATCCGCGTGTGAATGTTCGTTTGTAGCAGTTAACTCTGTATAATGCTGAAGTGCTCGCATATATAAGCCAGCTTTCTCACATAGTTGTGCAATACGGGGACGGTCATAGTGACTAAACATTCCGTTTGCCAGGATTGCATCAGCTACATTTGGGAAAGTGACCAGCGGACAACCACCTTCCATTTGAGACATCATCAGTGCAAAGTTTACAGCACCCTGTGGATCGGAGCGCAAAATAGTCTGGAGGAGAAATAAGTAGTCTTGAAGACTGGGCAAGTCGCCTCTGCTAGAAAGTGCGATCTATATGTGCAATTGTAAGAAGTGTTGAAGAAGAATCAGAGGCACAATAATCATTCATTCACGAGGTTGCAATTGTTGTGGCAAGCAGGTCCAACATTCAACAGTCTGGGTTCCTTTGAAGATCACAAAACTGGGATCTCTCATTGCCTGAAATTTCGACTGAAATGGTTAAATGTGATGGTTCTTTAGTTTATTGTTCCACCTTCCACCAGCACGCAGTTTATGATCTAACGCGGTGTTTTTCTGTGCGTTAAGGGAAGAGTCTATGATATATATTGCTCAGAGGAATTTGTCACCAGGGATGGAGAGTATTTTCTAATTTAGTTCTCACAGGTATTCACCAGTAAGATGGAATAGACAAATTGTTTGTTAAATACCGCTAAATGTTCTTAGGGCCTGTGAAGTTTCTTCTTTAAAATTGTTGGGACAAATATTGTTGAGACATATATTGAGCCCGAAACCATCAACTGACTCGTGTTTGGGTTTTGAAATTCATACACTGTTCACCGCACCACATTTTTGGCAAGATATATATTTCTTCCATTAGGAAGGCCGAGTCACACAGAGCATCAGTGTGTGGGAGCTGCTACAACAGTGAAGAGGTTGGGTTTCTTGCTAATGTTTACACCAACGAAAAAGGGCTGAACATAGCAAACAAAAAACTTTTTATTCTTGGCTCCATGAGAAATTACACCAGATTTGATTGTGCTCTGAAATCTCAAGGTGTCAAGGGCGAGTTTGTGTTCCAAATATATTGCCTATGCCAAATTAATTAAGCAGTCAAATTGGAGGCTGAAATACTCATTATATCCATAGGTGATCTGCATCTAAATTGTATCCAAATACATTAAAGCAGCAAGTTATTTGCTACATTGAAATTGGTACTGTGCTGTCTGGTATCCTGCTACTCGTCTAATAGTTGCAATTATTTATCATTTTATAGACCAATTTGTAGCTGAAGATAACATCACTTCTCTGATTATATTGGTCTGAAATGGATAAAATAGATGATGTATTGAAACTACTGAATAATTTAATACTTTCCACTGTTGATGAGATGGTTAAGATCAACAAAACCTCTCTTTCCAATATTAAAATTTGTCTCCAAAATGCACATGAGAATATTGAGTTTTTACAGCTTGAGACAAAGCTACAGCAGGAAGAATTATAGCAGTGAAGTCATCATTCTGAACCTGTTTCTGTTCAGAAGATTGAAACATACTCCCATAAACAGCAAGACAATAATGTTACAGTTCATTCAGATAAAGCAACAGTTGTACATGCAAATGCAGAAACTCAATCTGCACTTCCCAAGCCCATCATCAGACCTTGGGAACAGCTTGTCCACAACAAGCACAAAACTAGTCTTG